>APFE031184974.1:55685-78765 GCA_000404065.3 Pinus taeda | reverse complement strand
ACAGTTCCACCACACTTGTCCTCAAAAGCGAAGAGCAAGATAATAAGGAAAAGCACCCCTTTCACCTGGATTGGGGGTAATCTCTTCAAACTTGGCCCAGATCAGATCTTGAGAAGATGTGTCAGGGAGGAGGAAGTCTTTGACATTCTCCTGACCTGTCATGACGGGCCTTGTGGATGTCATTTTGTTGCAAAGAGATCTGCCTTCAAAATATTGCAAGGAGGCTACTATTGGCCCACTCTTCATCAAGATGTGAGGAGATACACCAGCCAATGTGATCGGTGTCAAAGGATGGGGAAACCTACTCCAAAGGATGAGATGCCCATGCAACCTCAAGTGACCTTTGAGCCATTTGAGAAGTGGGGCATGGAATTTGTGGGTCCTATCAACCCTCCTTCAAAACAGAAGCAATACATCACTGTGTGCACCGATTACCTAACAAAGTGCGCAGAAACAAAAGCAATCAAAGCAGCAACAGAGGAAAAGGTAGCTGAGTTTTTGAGAGAAAACATATTTTACAAGTTCGGGTATCCAAGAGAATTGCTCACAAATCAAGGCAGTCAGTTCACTTCCAATTTGATTGAAGACCTACTCACACATCATAAAATCAAGCATAGGACTTCCACCCCTTACCATCCACAAGCCAATGGGTAGGTGGAAGTCACTAACAGATCTTTGGAAGGAATTCTGACCAAGGTAGTGAGCAACAACATAAAATATTGGGCAGACAGATTAGTTGAGGCCACCTGGGCCTACAACACAACATGGAAGACCACCACAGGGTTCACACCCTATGAACTGGTCTATTGGAAGAAGGCTTTGCTGTCAATAGAATTTGAATTCAATACACTAAGGATGGCAGCTTAGCTGGACCTAAACCTCAGCCATGCACAGAAGGAAAGATTACTCCAGCTCAATGGATTGGATGAACAAAGATTGCAAGCCCTTCTCCACACAGATGTAGTTCAGCTTCAGAGGAAGATATGGCATGACAAAAATATCAAGGTGAAGCAATTCCAAGAGGGAGATTGGGCACTGCTTTATGATTCAAGGTATAAAGACTTCTAAGGCAAGCTGAGGACAAGATGGCTAGGACCCTACACTGTGCAAAAATGCAATGACAATGGTTCAGTCCTGATCAGAACCATTGATGATGAAGCCATCCCCATGCTTGTCAATGGACATCAGTTGAAAATTTACAAGAAGCCCCTCTCCAAGCGAGATTTCATTAAAGATTTGAATAAGACAGTGATGGTAGTGGAGCATGTCTTAGCCTCCACTTCACCCACTAACTAAAGGAAAAGAAAAAAAGAAAAAAGAAAAAAGAAAAAATAAGGACTCAAATGAAAACCTCCATGAGGCGCTTGAAGTCCCATCATTGGGTTGAAAACCTCTCTTGAGGCAACCCAGTGATGTCAAAAAAAAAAAAGGAAAAAGAGAATAAGGTCCCTGGGTGAAAACCTCCCTTGGAGGTGGCAGGGCAGACAATTAGGGTGAAAACCTCCTTGAGGTGCCCTAGTTGTTTAAAAAAAAAAAACTGAATTTTAATGTGCATTGCAGGTTTGCAGGAGGACCACAAGGAGCAAGAGAAGATGCCACAGAGCCCTGACGCTCACACCAACACCTATTTCATCTCCTCCACACTCTTCTCCCTCATTTCTAACCTTTCTTCCACCCCACTGTGCTCTTTTTTCAGAAACTGTGTGTTCTACAGGAGGCCCTGTGTCTTCTACAGGAGGCTCTTGTAGGGATTACAGAGAGCCAGAAATGGTTCCAAAAAGCAGTTTGAGGGGTAGGGAAGCTTTATAAAGGACATGTAAACCATCCTATAGCTATCAACCCTCCGTGCCATCCATTCCACACCTGCATCACATCATCATCATCATTTTTTTCCTTCCTGTCACAGAAAAACACAGAAAACCAGTTTTTAGTAAAAAGAAAAAACAAAAAAAAACAAAAATAAGAGAGGAAGCAACACCTGAAATCTCACTTGTAGCTTACCCAGTATCTCTCCATCTCCATCTGCATCTCTAGCATCATTTTCATAGTTCCCAACATAGAAATAAGGTAAAATTTCAAAAGGAGAAGCAACTACAGGAACTCCTATAGGAATTCCTGTAGCAGATGATCCCATTAAATCAAGCGACAACAGTGAAAGAATTGCAACCATGAGGACTGAAGGAGACATATGAAGATTAGATCCAACCAGATGAAACCTGCACAAGGAAAACTGCCACATATCAAAAAGAAAATAGCATGCAGCAAAGGAAATACAAGCATGCAGCAGTAAAATGAGCCAAAATACCTCACAGCACATACATTCAACTCACAGGTAAGTGACTAACCCGCTCCTCTGTTTCCATTTGTGTAATTGAAAGATATGCATGAGAAAATGAGATGGTTGAGGTTGAATGAGGAAAAAGTGGCCAGTTAACTTGGCCACCTTCATCTAGTTGACTGCACTCATCTAAAGATGTCACCTGCACGTGTGTATAGTCAACTCAAAGAAAGATACCAAGGACAGGTAGTGGAGGGTATGCAAACTCCGATGCAATAATGAGAGGTTATTGTGGGAAGAAACCATGATGACAAGGTAGGTGGGGACGAATGGTCCAAATCTGGCCAATATACATTTTTTTCAGCTCACCCCCATCACTGGAAATATCTAAAAGAAGTAATAAGTACTCCTCCTCGAGCTTTTCCCTCATTCTCTTCTCGTAAACTTAGCTACACCAAACTCCTTGTCACCCCACAACCTTGAAACCATCATTTTCCATTGATCTTACCCATCCCCCTGCTCTCGGCATTGTCTACAGGAGCACTTACAGGTTCTACAGGAGCACCTACAGGCAGTTCTACAAGAGGGGCAGTGAGCTGTTTTTAAGAAGAAAACATGGGTTTTTTGCTCAATTTCTAGCTTGATGAGGTAGGTTCCATGCATACCCACCTTGATTATCAATATGTGCAAGTAATGATATCATTTTAAGGAGGAATTGAGTACATAGAAGAAGAGGAATTACATAAAAAAAATTATGCCTATTTTTTTTTTTAAACACAGTTTTCCTTTGTTTTCCTGTTTTCTTCAAAATTCTTGTCTCCATCTCTACATTTGGTGTTCAAAAGGGGTATAAGCACAACGAAAGGAGGATTCATGAGGAAGGAGCACACTAATTCAACTAGGCTCCATGAACATTCCCAAGTAGTAGCCATATTCACAAGGGCAAATTGGATGACATTTTTTGAGAAATTCTGAGGGTTTGATGAGGAAATTGCTCAAGAATTTGCCCTTTCTTTAGTCCCTCACTCAAGAACCCATGCCACTATCACTTTTAGAGATCTTTCCATGGAAATAACCCTGGACTTTATCAGTAGGGTTACTACCCTTCCTCTTGGATTACCTTGGAGCAAAGATGAAAAACCAATTGGACAGGATGCCAAGAAAAAATTCTTCCAAAACAATGAACATCCTGTTGAAGATAAAAATGGCATTAGAAGGACAAGCATACCCTACCCTTGGGATGAGGTTAGTTACCAAATCATCAAATATTTTTCCTGTGAGGGGAGGTATAGCATAGTTTATGGCTACCATTTTAAAATCCTTCATGAGCTGAGATATGGCATGGACACTCCAACACCCCAGAAACTCAACATCCCTTATTTCCTTCTGCAATCTCTCATAGACTCCAGCATTAAGTTTAAGGCAGGGAGCCTAGATCAGCTGGCTCACCATGGGTTAATCAAAATTTTAGTGGAAGAAGCCCTCCATATATTCACACTCCCTATAGCATGGGAAGTCTTCCGAAAAATGACAACAGAAGATGACATAAAGGCCCTCACCTATGATATGAGTCCTTTTGATAGTGAAGAAGAAGAACGGAAAGGGGGAGAAGGTGAAGCAACTGATGAAAGTAGGACAAGAAAAGGAGGAGGAAGAAGCTAAGATAGAAGAGGAGAAGGGGGAAGAAACAGAGCAAACAGAGATAGAAAAGGAGGCAGAAGAGGCAAAACAAAGGGAAGGGTCCCCTAAGACCCTAGAAAGGGAGGCAACAACTGCCCTCACATCCCTAAACACAACAATTAAGACAAAAGAAAAGAGAAAAAGGCAGGCTTCCATGTATTTCAAGGCCAGTAAAAGCACAAGGATCAAATCAGGGAAACCCCAGCCATCTTCAACAGTGCCCATTACAATTGAAGATTCACCCACTGTCAAAGGGGAAGAATCTCCCTCTAAAACACCTATCACATATGAAAGAACGACTCCTAGGTCTTCCACCTGGAAGGAAAAAGTGCAACTACAGGACCCAAAAAAAGTCCTACAAGAGGCACAAATAGTTCTATAGGAGACACTGTCAAGGCTACAGGAGACCCAACAGCTTGAGAAAACAATGTAAGAGCAGCCAAAGGGGAAGGAGGAAGCTACAAAGCCACAAGAACCTGATCCCTAGCCCAACCTTGCCTCCTATTACCATCTCCTTGAAGGAGGAAGGATAATTCCACAAACACTTGCAATCCCACTATTCTTTGAATTAGAAAAGGAAAGAATAATAACACATAGGTGGATGCAAATAGCCAAATCAAAGGGAGTTGAGGATGTTGGCCACATGGAGAACAAGCTTAGAGAAATTGGCATGGAGTTAAGTGTTGTCAGACATAGGGAGGCAATTGCAAGAAGCCAACTCCAAACTGAAAATGAATTGCTAAGAAGACAACTAAAGGAGAAAGAAACCCAGCTGGCATGTATGGTTGGCTTATCCATGGAGGCACTTCAATGTAGAACACCAACAAAATCCTATGGATTGTACCTCAAGGACTAATGGCTACAGTTTTAGATAAAGACTTTAGCACAAAGATGCACAATGCCTTTTCAAGATTACAGACAATTTATGGACTTGTGTAACCAAAGCACAGTAGAAGATAAGGCAAAAATGGCAGAATTTTACCTGCATAATATGGCCCTCATAGACATGAATGTGTGGGACCCCAATACTAGGCTAGGGGACCTACAACTAATGGCCATGGATTCATGGATAAACCATGAGGAGTTAAGGGAAACTGAAGTAAAAAGGTTGATGATCAGAGAGCAAAATGAGCCACTAATGATCAGAGTTGAGCCATTAGATCCCATGGCTCTCATCAACACACACCAGCTGCTTGCAAATAATCCTCAAATTGCCCCTAGATATATAAGTGATCAAGCACATGCCATTACACATTTTGAGGACATGGAAATGTTTCTTGGGGATGAGTGTATGCATGCATGTATGAGGATATGGAACACCTTACCACACAGTCTGAAGATCAGGGAATATCATTCCCCAATGAGGATGAAGGAAGCACTAAGGATAGTGCCAATGTACAAGCACTCAATGCAGAGGTTGTAGGTCAATTAGATTGGCCTCAAACTGAGTCCACCACTATTATGAGGCATGATAGAAGGGAGAACCAAAGAAGAAGAGTAGAGGCAGTGGGAAGAGATAGACATAAAAGTAGGCTTCTATGACAAGGAAGAGGAAACAACATCAGAAGCTTGAGATGCTAGAGAGGCCACCAGGGCCATCAAAGATGAGGAGATCGACTAAGTTGCTCAAAGGATGAGAAACACCTTCAGTAGGGGGGTGATGATGAGCCCCATAAATGGGAAATTATATGGGCTCATTTTGCCTCCTAAAATAGTTAAATCAACCATTCTCTTAGCTTATTGCATGTTTTTTTATTACATTTATGCTTATGGAGTGAGTTGAGTTAGTTATGATGCCATGAGGTCTAATATGTTTTTAATGCCGATTTTTGTTGAATTTTGAAGACAAAGTCAAAGATTAATGGACAATTGGCAGCAATAATTCGAAGTGGGCAAAGGAGAAGATTTATCGGAGGGAACCCCCCTCATTTATTACTCCCCACTTTGAATTCCCATTCATGCAGCTCAGAGTACAAACAACCAAATCAATGCACTAGGAGGCAGCCGAGCAAGTGGAGGATAACTTATGTTTATCTCGAGTTTTTGGAGCCAAGCCTCCCTGATTTTAAGGAAGTTGTTGGGAGCTTTAGTTGTATAAGTAGAGAGGCCTAGGGCCTCACTAGGGTCAAATTTTTGTCGGATTTTTGTTGTATTTTTGCTATTGTAAAACTCTGCTCAACTTCGAGCTTACTTTTGTGAACAGTTTCATGTAATCCTATAATTGTTTTGATAATAAAGATGAGATCCTTGTTGAGCTAGCACTGAGTTACCTCAAAGGGCTGAAGCTCTTAGGTTTGGGCCCAATCCAAGTAGCCAAGCTCCTCTTGTTTGTATTTATATGCTTTGTTTCAGTTTATGGATTAGTTGTTGTTAGATGAATTTCTTTCTTGGTTAAGAATAGGTTGTTTTTGATGGTTTAGTAGTTTGCTTTCATTTGTGTTTTCTATATTAGGTTAAGTAATGATAGAAAGAAGATTCAAAAGGCTAGCAATAGTTCCTTGGCCTTTTTTCCTCCCTTTAGGACTATGAACTGAGGCAAAGACCCTCTTGTTGCCCCAAAAACACAGATTTTCCTTCTCCATAGGATTTCTAGTGTTTGCAGTTTGTTAGAAGGTTAATGCTTTGCTTTAGATCTCTTCCACCATGCTCATTTCTATCTTTGCAATAAGTCTTGTTCCATGATTTCTCTCCTTGTAGCATTTTTCAACATTTACTTCCATAGCTCATAATTTAGACTAGCTTGATGCAAAATTCTGTTTTTTTGATGTATTCATTCCCTTGCTTGCTTGATCTCCTTAGTTGACCGTCAATTCTTTTGCAGCAGATCTCTTCTCTCAGTAGGTCGGCCTATCAACCATCACATTCTCTCCCTGCTCCATGCCGTACAAGTTGCCCAAATTTCACCTCAAATCTGCCTTAGTTTTTTGCATTTTTCCATAGGATTTCTTCCTCTCTCCCAATCATCTTTCCTTCTCCTAGTGATCCTTTGTGGACCCTAGGTGCCCTAAAACATCATCCCAACCTTCATCTACATTTTCCACCCACTCTCACAACTTCAAAACTACTCTTGGCATCCTCCTGTAGACAACCTGTAGATCCTCTATGTCCTCCTATAGATTTTCCTATATGCTTTCTTTTGAAGGCCGAATGTAAGAAAAGCCTCCAGAAGGTGACTCGAGACCTCCTAGGACCCATCTACACCATCCTACATCTCCTCAAACCCCAAAGTCGCCCTTCAACACCACCTATTCGCTTCCACCTTCACACACAATAAAATACATGCATGTCAATTTCACATAAAAATACATAAAGATTCAAAAATATGTTTTTTGCTCATTTACTTCTAGGAATAGCTTGGGTAGATGTTGTTTACTTCCTTGAGTAGGTAATGACATTCATTTCATGGTTTTCATAGTTATTTCTACAAAAGTAGGATTAGTTGGTTAAGTAGGGTTTGCTAGGTTTACTTTACATTTCAGTGTTTTTCCTTTCTGCAATTAGAGTAGCCTCTATAGAGTAAGCTTTCCTTTCTTTCATCACATATAGAGCTTCTTCTGGAATCCATAGAAGTTGGCTTGAGCTCCTAATAATCTTGCGCCAACTGACCAAGTGACAGCTTGTAGTAAGAACTAGTACTTGTGCATACAACATCGTCGCTTCCAAGTTTGTTATGAACTACCGGGTTGATAAGAGTAAAGTAGGTAGCCCAGGAGTTGTAGCATTATTGCTGCAATAATGGTGCTCACCACACATCAAGCATCAACAACAGGTTCTCCAACTCTTAAAGGATAACCTCATTTTTGCGCAGAATAGAATGAAACAACAGTCAGATCAACATCATAGAAAATAATTTTTGATGTAGGTGACTGGGTATTTCTACAACTACAACCATACAAAAAAATGTCTCTCAAGCAAGCTAATAAGGATAATAAATTATCACCAAAGTATTATAGTTAATACGAGGTGTTGCAAAACATTGGTGCTATGGCATACAAATTGGATCTTCGTACATCTTCCTGAGTGCACCCAGTTTTCCATGTTTCATGCTTAAAGAATGTTATAGGTGATCCCAGCTCAAAGAATATTGTCAGAACTTGACGAGGAAGGAAAAATCATATTGGAACCTGAAGCAGTCACAGAAACAAGAACTTGACATCTACAAAATCGATCAATTTTAGAGTAACTCATCAAGTCGAAGAACTTACCCGTTGAAGATTCCACATGGGAGGATGAAAATTTTATATAGAGGCATCCAGAACTACTCAAGTGTTGACGAAAACACTTTTTTGAAGGAGAGGGGCATGTTAGGTCCCTATAATACTAGTAATTCCCCCATTATTATTGTCATTGTAGACCCTTATTGTTATTGTTGTGCCCCTATTGTCCCCATATTGTTATTATTGTGCCCCATTGAAGCCCAATATTGTTATTGTTGTGCCCTTACATTATTATTGTTATGTCGGCTCTAATTATATTGTGACCTCTTAGACTCCTATATATAGAAAGAAGGTTTTTTCATTTGAATCATCCAAGAATTATTCATTGTGTAATGTAAAGGAGGTTGCCCCCTCGAAGAGGCTTATTTTGAAGTCGTTGATCTATATCTTATTCTATTTTGTGAGTTAGTTTCATAACACACTCTTGGAAAATATATCAAAGGCTTCTTCTAGGGTCGGGATTGTAATTTTGTGAGCCATCTTGGAGAGAGTCCACTAAGATGTGTGTGGGAAATTTTCTATAGTCTCAGTTGAAAAACACAGGTATTATATAATTTTCATAGATGACTTTTCCCACAAGTGCTAGATCTATTTTATGAAGAAGAAATATGAAGTGTTTGCAAAGCATTGATTGAATTCAAAGTATTGGTTAAAAATGAGACTAGTCAGAAAATTAAATCCCTGAGAAGTGATAATGGAGGAGAATTTGTGTCTAATGCTTTTAAATTTTTATGTGCAAAAGAATGCATTATAAGAGCATTGATTGCACCCCACAACCCACAACAAAAAGAGGTGGAAGAGAGGAAAAACATGATTGTTTACGGGTTTCAAGAGAAATGTTGCATGAGCAAGGACTGCCACTATATTTGTGGGCATAAGCATGTGATACAACAATTTATTTGCAGAACCAAAGCCCTCACAAAATACTTGGCATGATCACACCCAAAAGAATATTTCTTTAGGAGGAAGCCAGATGCATCTTGTTTTCGAATTTTTGGAGCTACAATTGTCATGTCTCAAAGGGTAGCAGGAAAATTTTGGAGCCTACAACTTAGATGGGGATCTTTGTAGGATACATAGAGACACCTTATAACTATCGAGTGTATTTTCCCTCACTCATGATGATAGTGATGAGGAGAAGTGTTAGATTTGATGAGGAGAAGGCTATGAGAAGCTCTCTAGAGTGAGAGTTGAGTATTCCACTAGAGGAGGACCTTATAACTATAAAGGAAGAGCCTAAGTCAGAGCCTCAGGATGTTGTGGAGCATCCACATGTGGAGGAGAAGAAAGGAGGTAGAATGGAAGCACCCATTCAACCATAGTCTTCCAGAGAGGAGAGTCAGAGAACTTGAGAGATTGAAAGGTTGGTGCAAGATGCACAGTAGCATGTGGGAGCTCCTACATCCTTCCATGGGAAGAGGAGATCACCATATAGGTATATTGATTACATGGAACTCATGATAAAACTCATTGATTATGAGCCTTCTTCATTTGAGGAGGTAGTTTCCCAACCAATGTGGATAAATGACATGGTGGAGGAGTATGAATCCATCATGAAGAACAATGTATGGGAGGTGGTGCCAAGACCATAGAACAAGTAAGTGGTTGGTTCTAGATGGATATACAAAGTGAAACATGCAACTAACGGGAGTATCAAGAAGTACAAGGCTGTATTTGTGGCCAAAGCATTATCATAGGTAGAGGGAGTTGATTATGAGGAGACAATTGACCCAGTGGCAAGATACTCCTCCATCAGAACCATTCTAGATTTCCTTCCTCATTGGATTGGTTTAGGAAGTAATTTACAAAAAGCAACCTAAGGGGTTTGATACATTTGATAGGGAGACACATGCATGCAGACTTACAAGAAACCTTTATGGTGTCAAGAAAGAACCTCGTGTTTGGTACACTCAGATAGACACAAATCTCATAGTATTGGGCTTCACCAAGACTGAAGAAGATATCAATCTCTACTAGATTGTGGTAGGAGTACCTTGCAAGAAATTTCAAGATGAAGGGCATGGGCTTGATGCACTACTTCCTTGGTTTGGAGGTGTGGCAAGGAGATGGAGAGTTGTTTGTGGGTAAGGGGAAGTATACCTCTGAAATACCTCGGAGATTCCATATGCAAGACTACAAGCCTATGGACACTCCTCTAGCTAAAAAATAGAGGAAAGAGGATGCTTCTACAGGAGAAGCAGTAGATGCTACCATCTACAGATAGCTGGTGGGATCCTCGATGTATTTGATGAACACAATGCTTGACATATGTTATGCAGTTAATCAATTAAGTTAGTTTATGTTGAAGCCCACCAAGCTTCACTAGAGAGCAACAAAACATGTGCTTAGATACCTCAGAGGAACAAAAAAGTTTGGTTTATGGTACAGGAAGGATGGTGGGGTGAAGCTCTAAGTATTCACTATTGTAGATTAGGTAGGGACTCTATTAGAGAGGAAGAGCAATTCAGGAGCTATCTTCAATGTTGGGTCAACTACTATTTCCTTATAAAGAAGGAAACAAAGATCTGTTGCACTTAGCTCAGTAGAGGTTGATTATATGGCTATTAGTCAAGCAACATGTGAGGCCATATGGAAGTGGAAAATTCTTGTTGGTCTTTTTAGTCATGAGATGGATCCTACTGTGATTTACTGTGATAATCAAAGTTGTATCAAACTCTCTAAAAATCCAGTGTTGCATGACAAGTCCAAGCACATTGATATCAAGTACTATCACTTGATATATTATGTGTAGAGGAGAATCATGTTGTTGCAGTACATTCCCAAAAAGGAGCAAGATGCATATATTTTGACAAAGGAATTGTCAAGAGGCAAATTCAAGTTCCCCGGTGTAGGATAGGGGTAGTACATAACCCTTTTCTTGCTAAGAGGGAGTGTTAAAATGTAGCAAGAAAGGTCTTGATTTGACTTTTGCCTTAATTAAATGGAGAAACTCAATTTTCCACATCAGCATGATGACTTGGATTGTAGTTACCTGGAGCGACATGGATTTGTCTCCTATGTAAGTCATTAAATTCAATTTATAGGATAGAAGTAGAGTTGTGCATGGGTTGATTGCTAAGATTTAGCAAACTAGTGGATTTATTGTTAGTTAAACTCAGTTAACTAAGCTCTAGTCATTAGTGGAGTCAATAGGAGTCTAGTTGAGTAGTTATAATAGTAATTAACTCATTTATCTCTCCATTAACTGGTCAATTTACTAAAATTAGACCTAGTCATGCATGGAATTTGAATTACCTAGTTGGAGTGGAGGAAAAGGAACATTGTAATTATCAATTGTACACTAGTTGAGTGTACAAACTTTTGCATTGAGAAGGTAGTCAATTCCTTTAGGATTTATGAAAGGAATGTTGAAATTGTAGCAAGCAAAAGGCTCAATTTTGACTTGTGGCTTATTCAAATTGATTCAATCAAATTTCCACATGAGCAGGACAAAGTTTACTCAGTAAATTCAAGTTATAGACTAGAAGTAGAGTTGTGAATGTAGTGACTGCTAATATTTAGCAATCTAGTTGAGTTATTGTTCGCTGAACTTGGTTAACTGAGCTCTAGTCATTAGTTGATTCAGTTGAAGGTCAATTGAGTAGTTATGACTATTGTTGACTCACTGATCTCTCAGTTAACTAGTCAATCAGCTAAAAATAGACACAGTCATGCATGGAATTTGAAATTCCCATTTGAGGTGGAGGAAAAGGCATGTTTGTATTTATATTTGTATATTATTGAGTGTACAGTTCTTTTTCACTAAGAATATGATCAATTCCTCAAGCTATTGTGCAAGGAAATAGGGAAGTTCTCCTTTATTTTAGGGGCTAATTCCTCCAGGATTGTGCAAGGAAATAGGGTCTTGGTTGAGGCTTGAATTGGCTAAGTGTTTTCCAGACAAATTCAGGAAGTAGGAGAACAAGATTTCAGTGCAGGGTGTGCTTCAAAGTTGAAGTAAGGCATTGTAATTGTTTCTCTTTTCAACTAAATTAATGCAACCAACATAGGGGCTTTTCCCAGTTGGGTTCCCCTATAAATCATTGTATACTTGTGGTTTCGATTGTTTCATGTCTATGCGTGTTGTTCTAAATTATGATTTTAATTCTACAGATTAGTAGAGTAGAATTTGTGTCTCCTAATTTCGGTTTGATTTCTTGAGAAGTTTCAATTTCTATCAAATTTCGACATGTTATCATTGTCCTAAAATCACATTAGAACTAGTATTTCAAATTTGTCCCTCAGGAATTCTGAATTTGCAACCTTAGTGTATCATATTTTCTTCATATTCAGGAGAATATCTTTCAACAGATTGAGATTGGAGTATGCCCTGGAGGGTAGCTCAAATTTCATACCCTGGAAGGATTGAATGGAACAATGCTTGATGATAATGGTGTGTTAGAATATGTTAAAATTGACATTGTGAAACCCCATTAGTCTGATGCACATCAATTAGCCCAATGGAAGAAGGATACTTCAAGAGCCTGTCAGATCATCTTGGAGGGTGTGAGATACCACATAGTCTCAAAGTTACATGGCAAGGAGACTCCATTTTCTATGTGGAAGACCCTCATTGAGTCATTCAAAAATAGTAGTGGTGCCAGAAAACCTGGTTTGATGAACAAATTGAGGATTAAATACATAGGGTATGATGTAGTCTTCCGCAATGGGAAGGCCTACCTCAATAATTTTTCTTCAAATCAGATCAAGTAGGCTGGTGTTAGGATTGAGAGCCTCTACAAATTGTAGGAAGATGCATGTGCAACTTTGAGTATCAAGGCAAATATTCCTTATAGTAGAGATTTGATGGTTGAGCGAGAGCAAGAAAGAACTCTCAAGATGGCACCTTCTAGGTCAGAGGGAGAAATTGCAGCTATACCTCCAGGTGTGAGGTGGGGTGATGTAGAGCCCTAGTCCTAGAGTTCCAAATGTTTGAGGGGGGGGGGGGGGGGGGGTGTTCCATAGGAGAGCAGTATTAGTGCAATATACTCTTCTCATGGATCATTACCCTTGCTACAAGGGCCCATAGTATTCAATAGCAGAAGGATCTGTGTCACTAGATGCAGTTAGATATTGAGTTACAGTTGCAAACTAATTGTAATCAATTGTTGAGGAGCACATAACAGTGTTGATAACAATGCATGAGGCATAGTGCAGAATCAACAACAATGCAGTTTTCCCAGTAGACAATGCAGAGACTAGTTGGAAATATGATTCTATAAGATTGTTTGTGGCAAAATTTGTATTATAGATGGATTTCAATTTGAGTAGATAAGATTATGCAGGTCCAATGCAAAAATAGATGAAACGTGGCCTTGATTTTTATCCATGTAGTTCGATTTCAGTTGACCATCGAGAGGAGAAATCAGAAAATCGAGAACCAAATGTATTGCAATCAAATGGATATAAAGGTAAAAATGATGATGAGTTGTTTCCTAGTTGTGTTTTATATGGACATATTGTTATCCATGTAGATTTGAACAATAAAGTTGATAATTATTGTGATAGAATGGTGCTCCTTGAATTTGAATGTGACTCAACCATGGTTGTAATTGAAAATCTAACTGTAGAAATGTTGGAAGAAAAAATTCCCTAAGGTAAGGGTTGAAAGCCTCAACAGAGCGAAACAAGATAATCAACAAAGATAAATCAGATAAGCATGTCAACCATATGAATTACCAAATATATATTTGGAAACATACCTCGAGTTCCTTTGTTTGATGATGTTCCTGTAGGTTCCAAACCCTTCGCTTCCTCCAAAATGAGTAGACTTGAAATTCAATTCACAAAAGCATATACATATATATAAAAGATATGTTAGATCATCATACATAAGCATATAAACTATTATTCATGAGACAATAACATAACAAGAACAAGACATGAGCTTCTTTATCGATTAACAACAATAGGTATAGGAAAGGTACATCTTGAACCAGGCTAAAGGCATTGGTGATGCCTTCCTCCGGATCCATCCAACCCAAGACATGAAGATAACCTCTCTAACAAGTGCAAGAATTTGCTATATAAGGATGATGAGCATATCTGCAAAGGAAACAAGGGTTTCCTAGAGACTGAGAGTGTTGGAGGCATGGGAAAAACAAACTTGATTTGGGAGAAAATTGGGTATAATGTCGATATCCTTCTTTTTTTGTATCCATTAGGCCTACCCAAGGGGTGTATATATACCACCTAAAATTGGTTATTATAGTTAGGCCACGGGCTCCTTTAAGTGGGCTCTTGGTAAAAACCTTAAACCGTGCCCAAAAAACAACATTTTATTTTATTTTTTCATATTTTAAAAGGTATGTGCAGATGCAGTGTTATAGGACTCGTGTATGTGCGTGATTTAGTGTGGGAAGAGTCGCGTATGGGTTTTGAAATATTAATTGTTAATATAAGATCAAGTCTATATGGGAAAAGAGACTTCCCAGGGCAATAAAATAGGACAAGGTCTACAGGAGTTCTAAATTATGCTATAACAAGAAATAGAGAGGTTGACAGCTGTATGTAGAGATCAAGAAAAATTAATGCATATTTTTTTATGAGAAGGAGAATGAGTTCAAGGAGGAAGTAATCATATTGAAGACCTAGTTAGAGGAAGCGATAATAATTAAAGATGTGATGGAAAATCAGCTAAAGGAAAGAGAGGGTTGAGTTGAAAAAATAGAAGTTGAAGTGGTCTCAATGAGGAAGCCACTAGAATAGAAAGAAATTCATTTGAAGTAGGAGAATAGCACCAAGGTCTTGGAATACATTCTTAGTAGCCAAAGATCTTCATTGATCAAATCTAGTCTTGGCTTTCATAAGGGGGAGTCTAGATCATCGACACATGCAAATAACAATGAAGTACTTAAGAGTCCTCTAGCAGAAAATGGTAGTAGTAAGAGTAGTAAGCGAGGAAGGAAACAATATATACATAAAAATATGAGAACCTCCTGGAGCACCTATGATTATAATATCATTCACTCCTAGAGAGGAATATGGAATATTTAATAGGAGTCAAAATCCCTTTTCTCCACTGATGGATGAGGTAGAGTTATATCTGTCACAACAATGGACATGTTACAGCCAGTTGTAGAAGCAATTTGTTCAGATCTTACTAGCAAAGTATGCAACCGTTTGGGAAGAAAAAGAAACCAACAACCTTTAGGTATACTAATGCATTTTATGTTCATTGTTTTTCAAGTAACTTGTTTGTCCACAAGGTGATCAATTGCAGATCTCACGCATGGAGTAGAGGTATGACCAATATAAAGCATATATATGACTTGGTGAGTAGAATATTTGATCCTCTAGCTTCATATCTTAGTTATGTGAGATGTTATATTTGTGACAACCTTGGTCACAACTAGAGATAGCAAGTTCTTTGGTTTCTCAAAGAAGATCAGGATAAAGGAGCAACAAATCCAGAGTAGGCCTAGCAAAAAACCAAAGGAGAATACATATGCTAGCAAGCAGCCTACCAAAGTGTGGAAGAATAAGGAAGAGTAACTAGAAAAGTGTGGAATCGTTATGTGCACATTTGATGAAGATGGTCAACGGTACATTGATAGTGGTTTTTCCCATCATATGTCAGGGAACAAGAGCATATTACTCTTCTTGAAGAAGACCAAATATGGCCATGTTATTCTTGGATAAAATACAACTACTAAGGTGTTGGGAAAAGGTAAGGCCAATCTTGGTGATAAGAAGACTAATGCAGTTGATGTGTTGTTGGTTCAAGGACTAAAGCATAACATCTTAAGCGTGATCTAGATGGTTAATGGAGGAAAGGAAGCGATCTTCAACTCGAAAGGTTGCAATATCTGGAAAGAAGAGTCAAAGAGGTTGATTGCAAAAGGAGTCAGGACCACAGATAACATGTGTGTGCTTAAAAGAAGAGTGAGTAAAGGAAATATATTGAATACAATCTCTTCCTCTTCAAATTTTGAGTAAGATAAGTTAGTCCCCATTACAGTCCATTATTCTCATATCGATTCATAAGAAGACTATTGAAAAGCAATATAAGTCATGCATGGTCTCAAGCGGAGCATATGGTAGCAACATGGAAGCTTCAAGAATACATATGTATAAGTTGTAGAAGTAGCCTTGTGTGATAAATATCTCAAAATGCATGATCAGGTCTGTAGGAACAATAAGAAGGTGAGAAGGTACATGATATCAGGGGGAGATGTGCATGGCATTAGGGTTTCAAGGGTTTTATGTCATTTGATATTTCTTCACTCATTATTTTGTAGAAAATCCATATGGTTGTAGTCATGATTTGGAAATTTTGAATCAAACTTGTATGTACTTATTCATGATCATAATTTGTCAATTTGGTTAAGTAACCCTAGTATGAGCCATGCATGGAAGAGAGAGTTGTTTGGCATGCATAGAAATGAACTATTTGTTTCTACCATGTAAGAACCTTTGAGTGCATTTATCTATCCTTTTATGTATTTCCTTATCACTCGTTCAAGTTGGTTGTATAATCATCGTTTTAGGTATACATAGGTGAGAGAGTCATTTGTTGAATAATTCACTTGTATTAGCCATGTATGGGTCATTGGGTATCATTTTTGTAGCTTTGTATTTCATTTATTAAGCCACGTAGTATCATTGTTAAGCCATGCACTTTCATGTTCATCATTGGTCATGGGTTGTTGTTAGTCCATGGTCTAGAGATATAGCCTCTTGCATGTGGAAAGGAGGTAAAGGAAACAACAAAATTCAATGGAAAACAACTTGAAGAAGATGTTTGAAACATTAATACATGTTCAATGGGGGTGTAATCAACAAGAGGAATGTCATGATGTTGGCATAATTGGCATGATTTATCTTGGTTGCAGGAGCTACAAGAGTATTTAGGATATTTTCCTTGGTTCTAATGTCTATTTTTCAGGAGTGTTGTAGTTGTTTATGTTGCATCAAAAAATCATTGGAATCAACATTGTTCATTGGTGTCAACGTGGTACATCAACAAGATTTGACAACCCTTTTTCATTGATGTCAAAGGGGGAGAGTGATCCAACCACTAGAGCTAGAATGAGACCAGTTAGCCAACATTGAAAAGAGGGCCAATTTCATGGTGTGGTTGTAGGTTTCCATCAATGCCCAATGGGGATATTGTTGGTAGGATGGTGTTAAAATTGATGCCAACCAAGGAGTCATCCAATTGTGCATTGATGTCAAAAACTAAGGAGAGATTGTACATGGTGTGGCGATGTGTTTAGATGTTTTGGAGGAGTAAAAATGCTAGAAAGGTGTGTAATGGTTGATCGATCATGTAGGAGGATGAACTTGTACTTACAAAAGTTAGATCATTGGTCAATTTGAGATAGATCAGAACTAGTTTGAAGGGCTATATTTTGCATTCAAAATGGTTTCCTTCATTCAATAGAGTTTCTTGTTGATACCTTTGTGAATGAAATAAGTGATAATCATGTTATGTGATTAATAGAGGAAGTGCGTTGAGTCTGGTGCATTAGCAATCAATAGGGATTGATGGTATGATCAACCTTTTTGTTGCGCGATTGAAGGAGTGTATAGGGGTAGAGTGTAATGATCTATTGTGTGCATGACAAAGTTAGATTTGGTGCATTTTGAGTGAGTATTGTGTCATGGAAAGATAAATATCCAATCCATGAAGAGGATCAGGTGATGGTTCTTCATATAGCATAGTTTTGACAGTGTTGTGAGTTTGACAAAGATACTAGAATCTCATTATGTTTCAGACATTGTGTGTAGAGATCGTTTGTAGGGTACTTGTTTGGTCAATTTAGTGTGTCCTAAATTGCTACATTAATTATCAATCCGGGATTTGTAAGCTGACGAAGTGTGGCGCACTATATGTGCAAGATAACCTATTTCTTACTTTTGTCGTTTTTGATTTTTATGATGTTTTTGGGGGTTTTTATCTTTGTTTATGGAATTCATATTCCTAAGTTTCTAGAAGGCAAGTATGGTTATAGGTTTTAAGGAAATTATGTCCTTTATAAGGGTTCCCAAAACTTAACAATTCAGAAGGTCTTAGAACATACTAGTGCAAAATAATACTTGAATCAAGAATGAAAATATGCTGCTATTTAAAACAAGTAATTAATGAACTACTGATTATGAAACTATCATCTCTGCTGTTGTCTAAATACAGAAAAATGATTTAAGCTACTGCACTCAAGGAAATCAAAGATTTCAAAGAAAGTAAAACTAAAATCAAATTACATCATTCATAGTCTGATTTCTCGCTGGTTAGTCTAGCTATGGCTTTCGGAGATAATCGTCAATGACATGAGCAATCCAATATCTAATGGCTAAAAAGTAAACTAAAATCAAATCACAACATTTATATTTCAATCCCTCACCAGTTAGTCTAGCTATGGCTTTCGGAAGGTAACTATTAATGAAATGAGCAATCCAATATATAATTGCTGAAAAGTAAACTAAAATCAAATCACAACATTCATATTTCGATTCCTCGCTACTTAGTCTAGCTATGGCTTTTGGAGGTAACCGTCAATGAAATGAGCAAGTTGATTTCTAACTAACTTAACAAAGAAAATGAACAAAACTGAAATCAACGGAACAGAACTGGAATTAAAAGAAACTAGAAAAACAAAGTTAGCAGACGATCAATTCCATATCACTAGTTATTATGAAAATTATATACAGATGCCCAGGCTACCTACGCTATCCTGAAACATGCATACACTGATCAGCGTTATACAAAGCTTGTAAATTCATGCACAGAAGTGAAATGTTAGAAATATATACACAAGTGAATAACTATAAAACATATGTAGTAAAAATAAGGAAATGATACATAAAGACTATACAACAATAATGGAAACGAAACCTCAGTGTGCAGGGGCCCTCTGCACAACCTCGACCAATAGGCGATCAATCCAAGATTACGTTCACGCAAACATGTAGAACAGAGTCTTCTTGTATATCTCAAAACACAGTTATAGCAATAAAACTAGTGTCACGACACAGTGAATTCTTAACAACAAAAGTACATTCAAAAGACTAACTACTATGCGTATATAAACGCGTTATTTATAATCAAATATTACATAACTATTTTCCTAAAAAACTACGTGAACAGAGACACGTAAAAGACAGCGTCCATGGATTTAGCATAATGGTTTCCGTGATGATTAAATCTATTAAGGGTGGCTATTGGATTCGCCTTGTGGAGCAGTCCACAGGTGTCGATATGTCCCCGGGGATCTAGGAACGGCCATGAAAGTCTTCACGTGTTTGAAAACAGAGTCCTATTGTCGTAGGACTCCTATGTTTGACCACCGCTTGACCACCTTTAACCACGACCTTCTTTGATGAATCCAGCTGGACCAATGGGATTGATCCATGTCCAGGTCATTTCCAACTTGCCCATGTGGCTTGCTTTGCTTGGTGACACCTGCAACCTGTAGTTTAACAAAAATGGTTGCGGAAAGTTGAACCAGCTGCAGAAAGTGGCCGCATTCCATAGCTCATAAGAAAAAATCTAATTCAAACAGAAAACACAAGGACATAGTTAAAAAACCACTTTAAATGCTCTTTTATGACTAATATGCAATGATGTTGATAGCTTAGGAGGTCCAAGTGAATGGAAAGAATATAGGAAAATGTGTAGGAAGGATGCAAGTTTAGGACTCAACATACCCCCACTGTGAAGGTGTTACATGTCCCTATGCAACCAAAATTTTGACTATCCCCCCTTCAGATCATGTGCTCTGAGACTTTTGCTAGTACATCCAACCCTCTTCTTCTCTTTCTTGGTGCTGCTAACATTCTGGGCTTCCTCATCAAGCATCTGAATTTGAGATTGATCAGTGCTCTACTTATCCTCCTGCACTTTTTCTTCAAATTCTTGTTCTTTTTCTGCCATAGCCCAAGATGTAGCATGGTGTTGTCATGAATAATCTTATCCAATTTGATCTGTTCCTTTAATGCTTCACTTTCATGTTTAATGTGTCTATTTAGGACCTCTAGTTCAAAAATTTCTTGTTTCAATGATTGGATTTGAGTGTCCTGTGCTGTATGAGGCTGGATGGATGAAGTGCTTGGACCTGTGGTTGTCTTTGCCAAGGATTCTATATAATCATACATCTCTTGCTGATTTGGGTCTATCTTGGGTGTAGTTTTCCTTGGGCTTACCCCAAAATCCTGTTGAGGAGGACTGATTTCAAAGTCTGGCTGAGAAGGACTTATGTCAACATTTGGAGGACTGGTTTCAATATTTGGCTAAGAATGAGGTGGGCTACGTCCAGCTGGAGGTTGTTCCAGTGTTCCCCCTCCTAAGTCAATAAAATGGGGCCCTTTTGTTTGTTCTTTCCTCCACTTTCCTCTAAGCCTGATGCTTCTCCTTAAATGTTGTGGGTTAGTGCCCTCTTCCTCCATACTCTGTTTTTCTTTTTCTTTCTTCCTAGCTGTAGCTGATTATCCTTGAAGGTGAGTTAGCCTTTCAGACGGTGTTTGGTGTTCCTCTTCTAAGGAGGGTTCTGGTGATTGGTAGACATCCTCTATGTTTCTTTTCCCTTTCAATTTTCTTTGCTTTTTATCCTTGGTTCTTTCCAGCCTCTCTTCTTGATTAACTTCTTTAGTTCTACTAATAGGAGGGTCTTGAATTCTCACACTAGTTTCCCTTTTCCTACTCTTCCTTGCTGTATTGCTCTCAGGCATTTCGGGTGGATCTTGAAGTAGTTTCTCACCAAAAACTGTTCCTAGGTATCCTTCTTTTTCTTCAATTTCTCTTCAATTAAAATTTTCACAAGCTCGTGATGATACAGTTGGGGTTCTATGTCCTCTATATTCTTTTGGATGGTTGTGCATATCTTTTTCAAGCTCAGTAATAAAAAGTAAGGCAGATTGAGGGTTTGGTTTTCTAAAAAGTTCATCAACAGCCGGTATGATACATATACATTGATCCAAAACAACCTTCACACGTAATGAACTTTTGAATAATCAACAATAAACTGGCCCACTTCTCTTCTAAAGCATGGACAAGAATTCCTCATTTGAATATAGTTACATACATACCTGGATTGCGTAGGATAACCCTCCAAGCCTTCTCGTTAAAGCTCTTGTTCTTGAACCAGTGTTCTCCCTGTTGAGGGAGTTCTGTAGCGGCTGCTATGGATGCCTCAGTAACTGTAAACTTGAGGTCCCCAATTTCTACCTCCAGGCCATTAAAAGACCTCACAAAAGCTTTTTTAATCTCCTTATTGTAGCCTCTGAAATTTTGAATAAACCGTAGCCACAATTCCTTTTTCAGTATGTTTTTCACTTGCGGGTACCCCTCCATAAACTTGGGCCCTTCTGGTTCTGCCCTCAACAACAGACCCATTCTTTCCTTCTGTTCTTAAAATTCATCTGTGTAAGAAGGGTTTAGCGGAGGTGAGACGGCTAGGTTAGCGGAGTGAACAGGGTTTATGGATAAAACCAGTGACTGTGAGCAGAAAACAGAGGATAGGCAACAGAAGTGAATTCACAGAATGGAGCGGAGGCTTATGTGAACAAGGTAGGAATGTAACCGTGGCTTCAATAAAATAGTAGGGGAGTGAAGTGAACCCGGAAGAATTTTTAAACTAGATGGCTGTGGAGTAGACGTAAACACATTTATGAAATGGCTGTGGAATTTATGCGGTGGAGAAGAGCTGTAATCAAATCGGCCACGCCCCATGATTACAGGTGGAGTGTGAAAGTGCAGCCAAACACGAGTTAAATCTGAGGGTTAATCATGAGGCTATTGGAAAAATAAATCCATGGTTCATGGAGGAATCATAGGTCGTGGAATGGTTATGAGGCTATCACGCCAATAATTGCATATAGTGGAGCTTGTGATTTCATAAATATGCAAAAATGTGCTTTGAATGCTATTTGAAATAAATTTCTACTCATACCTTGGAATTTTTGCCACTTGTTGTCCATTAACCTTTGATTAGCTGCTCCTTGTTGATGCCTTTAGGTGCCCCATGTCTTCATAATATGTCCTTGGACATACCTGCATTTGATTTTTATTATTTTTTCCTATTATCTAAATGCCAATGTTGAATGACAAGGTGCTAGCTGCGAAAACACAACTAGCTGTGGAATCAGTTTGCAGCTGCGGAAACTGGATTCAGCTGCGGAAACTGACTCAATGATCATATGATTGAATGGAGATGGATGGATTGAAAATGGTCATAAAAACTTTTATTGGCGGAATGAAATGAAATGAATGAAATGGAGTGGAATGAAATGAAGTGGAGTGGAATGGAAATGAAGTGAAGTGGAATGAAAATGAAGTGGAGTGGAATGAAAATGAGAAAGAGAGAGGTTTTTTTTTTTTGGAAAATATAGGGCGTCAGAAGTTCCTGATTTTTTCCCGTATTTTCTGTATAAGACTGCCAATCAGTGATTGGTTTTCAGGCTTATACATTTTTTTTTTGGTAGAACATAAAAGAACAAAGGCTAGGCTGGTGGAGAAGAAGGATTATTCTTCACCAACCTTATTACAAAACTATCTTGAAAGATTTTGAAAAATTCCTCTTTTGAGAGTGGCTTATGATAGATCTTTAATCGGTGACCATTCACAATAATAGGAGTTTGAAATTCATCAATGGTTTTGATTCCTACCGCTCCATTGCTAAAGACTTTGTCAATCTCATATGGCCCAAGCCAATGAGTCTGAAATTTTCCTTTGAAATCTTTAAACTTGGAATGAAATAGCAATGCCCAGTCTCCTTCTTGAAAAATTTTCTCTTTGATGTATTTGTCATGCCACTTATCTTTTTGATATTGAACTAGATCAGTTCTTAGGATTGCCTCTTATCTGATCTCATCTAGCTCATTCAACTGCTCCATTCTATGCTTTTGGGCTTCTGATAGATCCATCCCCAACTGAACTGCCATCTTGAAAGTTTTGACTTGGAACTCA
>APFE031184974.1:0-19703 GCA_000404065.3 Pinus taeda | reverse complement strand
AGGAGAGGGGCATGTTAGGTCCCTATAATACTAGTGATTACCCCATTACTATTGTAGTTGTATCCCTTATTAATATTGTTGAGCCCCTATTGTCCCCATACTTTTATTACAGTGCCCCATAAAATCCCTCTATTGTTATTTTTGTGGCTTTATATTATTATTGTTAGGTCGGCTGGGTTATACTGTGACTCCATAGACTCCTATATATAGAAAGGAGGTTTTGTCATTTGAATCATCCAAGAATTGTTCATTTGTGTAATGTAAAGGAGGTTGCCCCCTTGAAGAGGCTGAATTCTAAGGCGTTGATCTCTCTTTTCTATGTTTTTGTGAGCTGGTTTCATAACACTATCTGTTTAGAACTCAATAATATGACAGTAGATCTTCAGAATGTCATTTATTGGTACAGTTTATGGTTCAGAATTTTTATGATTCAGTATCTTTCGAGATATACGCAGGTTGGGCTAAAGGAAGTAGTGTATACACGTAGTTTGCATTCATCCAAGTAGTGTATACACTATGATGCATGGTTTTGAGGTTACAACTGGTTCTAAATGATGATGCAGTGTTCTGGGTTTAGATCTGTGTACTAGTTATAGTGATCTATCTATTCTAGTTGATTGGTTGAAGTTGATTAAGTATAAATGAATGATTCATTTGTGCCAGAGGTTCAGAGGTTGCCAGTAATTGATTAAGTTGTGGCCGATTCACAGAGTGATGATTGAGTTTCAGTGGTTGGTTGACGCAGATGTATTTGATTTTGTATTGCAGTTATGATTTTGAGCTTCAATGTTGTTGATGGGTCCAGTATGAAAAATTGATGAAACGAGGCCTTCATGTGTATTGTTGTGTACCAGGAGCATCCATTCTAAAAATTCATGAAACATGGTCCTTAGAGGAAGAGAGAAGGACGTAGCTTTCTGTAGGCCGACACCTATGTACTGGTAAACATATCGGCCAGTACAAGAGATAGGGGGTTGGAGCTCCCTTCTAGTAGTAGTTGGAAAATGAGTGAAGGTTGGAGCCTTCAGTACATCGGCGCCTACGTAATAGTAAACATATCGACTAGTACAAGATCTAGGGGGTTGTAGCTCCCTTCCAGTAGAAGATGGAGAACAAGAGAAGGTTGTAACCTTCTGTAGGTAGAAGCCTACATACTGGTATGATTCTGCACCAGTACAATATTGTAAATAGATTTTCTTATTATTAAAAGAAGATAGAGACGACAGCAGCAGGTGATTTTCACCCACATTGGGTTTCCACCTTAAATCTTGGTGTTCATGTGTGTTGCTTATGTGTGACGGTTTATTCTATTATTACTACACATGGTTACTATTTAATGTTTAATAAAGTACTGATGCACTGATTAAAGATCAACATACGATGAATTAACTGAATCATATGTCCACTGGATATACGATGGTTGCCTTATGAACAATTGCGTGCACATGTGATTTCCCTTCACTGAAGTAGCGTATATAAATCTGATTATGGAAATGAAAAATTTATTGATTTGTAAATACTGATTCACACACCCCCCCCCGCTCTCAATACAATTTCCAACAATTGGTATCAGAGCATGTCCTTTGGCAGAAGCTTAATCGCTTAAAGGAGATCCATAGAAACAATGGGAAAGAAGCTAAAGAAGAAGGCATCCCAAAGGAACTATGCTAGTGGGAGAGTCGATTGGGGATTATGTGGAAGCAACTCTTTAGATTCAGAATCACCTCAAAATGAAGATGAAAAAGAGAAAGAACTATTACGTATGAATTTGTTGTCCTCTGGTGATACATTTCTTTGTTCATTTGAAGATGATGAAAGTGACAGTGAAACATTTAAATTTTCTCTTATGGGTGAAAGATAAAGATATCAATGCCCACGGGGCTTTGGATTGACGGTGAATGGGTGCGCTGTTAAGGCACTCCTTGCGATAGGTCACTGGTTCAAATCCCCCGTGGGTACTTAGGTTAGTCTTAACGTAGAAAAAAAAAGAAAGATAAAGATATCAAATAGAGGCAGAATATAAAAAGCTCACAAACAAAATTAGAGATCAACAAGATCTATTGGACAAAAGGGAGTGTGCATTCAAAGAAGAAGCTGCCACACTAAAAGCTCAACTAGAGGAAGGAAACAAAGTAAGAAAGCAGTACAAGGAAAAGGAAGATCAATGTCAAAAGCTGCAGGATGAAGTGACATCATTAAGAAATGAAGTAAACAGAAAGAGTACAACAATCAAGAAACTTAAAGATAAATCCAATTGCTATGAAAGTCTTGAAGCTAAGATCCTCTCTCTAAAAGAAGATATTGAAAAATCAAATAGACAGAATCAAGAGCTACTCCAAGCATTTGAAGAACAAGAAAACGAAGTTCTTGAATTAAGGCAGCAAGCAAAAGAAGGAAGAAAAGCTGAAGAAATCATGAAGAAGCAGAATCTTGAAAAGGAAGAGCAATATCAAGTTGAGGTAAATATCCTAAAGGTAAATTAGAAGAAAAGGATAAACTTTTACGATTTCAAGATAGTACTAAGATTTTGGATGATATTATTAGTAGTCAAAGGTCTCCTACCATCAAATATGGTCTTGGTTTTCATGAATCTATTGAAGGTGAATCTAGCTCACAAGGTGAGGCAAGGAACTCTAATGCAAAATCTGAAATGCTCAACAAGGAGATGAGAGGTCAACCCCATCAACAACCAAGGAAAGAAATTCTTTAAATAAAATATAGCCGGTTATTTCCTCCAATGAATAATGTTGAATGTTGTGTATGTCATAATTTTGGAGATGTTGCAGCAAGATGCAGAAGTAGAATGGTTCAAGACCATCACACAGAAATATCATCAGCTTCCAGGTACTTTAAGGGATATTATTTTTCTTGGAATATGTTTGGTCACAAATCCATTGATTGTTGTCGAAGGAATATGAAACATGTAAGATGTTATGCATGTAACAAGTTTGGACATATAGCAAAGGATTGCAAGAGAAAATTTCAGGCACCATACCAAAAGGAGAAAACATCATCGCACTCGAAGATATGGAAGAAGAAGAAGGAAGTATAGTCAGAAAGATGTGGCATAGCACAATGTACAGACATAATAGACTCAGGGGAAGCTGAAAATGTGCAACTTCAATGTTCTAAATCTCATATGAAATTTTCATGAAGACAAGTCACGTATATACGCGAGATATAAGCAGCACAGTCACGTATATGTTGCTTTGAAGAAAAAGAAGTGGGACAGACTCAGGAAAATGGGTCAGATATGGCTCAGACAATTATCTGCTTTGTTTAATGATGGTTACAATCTGCTGATGATGTGTGGAAATGTGTTAGTGCTCATAAGCTGTTAAAAAGATGATGTATATCTAATTGACGATGATTCCTTGATATTTCTTATTGATATATGCAATGATCAAATCTGACAGTGAACAGGTGGCATAGGTTCAGGAGGAGAATATTCTAGGCTTCTAATATTGCATTGTTGGCATTATGTTTAGAAGTCTTTGGTACCAATTGATTCTTATCAATGGTGATGATGCTTATGTGGCTAAGCTGTTTTGATACATCATGCTATGGTGTGGTTATAAGTTGCCTATGATTACGATATTTGTATTTCTTGGGGTTACATTAGTTTTTATTTAGATCAGATTTACAGATGATAGTGGATGAATTTTTGATGATGCATACAGTACATATATATTGCTTACATGGTGATCTTCATAAGGACAAGGAGAAGTACAAAGATTGAGTACACAAATTCATTATTTGATGATGAGCCACTCATTTCTTTTATGTTGGTGTCATCATGCCTTCAAAGATGCATAAAATTCATATGGTGTAGTTATGATGCAAGATTCCTATAGTTCTTGGCTTTGACATCAAGATTGTTGTTGTTGATGGTATCAAGAAAGCTTAACAAATGATCACAAGCTCATGGTTTAAGAGATACATAGTTGATGGATACGCATGATGTTATGATCATAGATGATGACTATGCTATTTTCACATACATATGATATGATGTAAATGTTTTTGTGTTACTACTTGGAGACATGACATATGCCTAGTTGATTCATGGAAGGTTATGATAAGGATCTTTCTACTAAGGAAACAAAGCAAGTTGATCTTGATGAGATCAAGAGGATGAGTTGATGTCTATATATGACATACTTAGTCACAGATTGATGATATTTACTTTGTCATACCTTCGGAACTGATGATGGACATATATAGGTTGCAGGTCTAGATGTTGTTGACAGATGCTTATGGTTCACATCATATATGGTATATGATAGTTGTTGATGACTATCATGGTCTTGTTTAGGTCTTTGGTCTTTGTTAAAAATGTCATGTATATCATTTGATGTAAAGGTCATGTAAATGCCCATGATGTAACAATTTGTCTATATCTATCGTAGTCTTTTAATGAGTCCTTTTTGGTCATATGATGTAATTTGTACCCCCACTATGCATGGCAAGGATGATGTAATAATTGCTACATTTCAGTCATGTATAAAATTGGCATATCCCCACTTGGTTGGGAGATTGATTTATGTATAAGTCATTGGTGATAGGAAGGTCAAACTCACATAATTGAGTTATAAAGTCATGTTATTCTTTTGGAAAATATTTTTGCAGACTCTGCATGTGCTCAGGGGGAGCATGGATGGTATAGTGCATCTCAGCATGTAAAAAGGGGGGGTTTAATCATAAAATTCAACATGTGTCTAGGGGGAGCATGATCAATGTTCATATTTAGCTATTCAGATATGAACCCTTGATATCAAAGGGGGAGAATAACTTGGCTCGCCCTTTGCCCTTGATGTCAAAGGGGGAGCGTATTTTGGTGTTGCTTGTTATCTCTAACAGTTTCTATAGCTTGTAGTAATCAACACCAACATAGTTGCCATCAAGTCCAAAGGGGGAGATTGCTAGCATTATGATGCATGTGTTGTACTTGATGGAAACCCACTTGTAGCATAAAAACTCACTTGTGTATGGTAACTAGATGAATCTATAGAAGAGATATCAGATGTGACAAAATGTAGGGTAGTTCAAAGGAATCAGTTCAGAAGTAATGTACAATGGAATTATGATACAAGTGTTGCCCTTGATGGAAACTCACTCAGATGATAGTTCAGAGTGCAGCAGGTGAAGAGCAAAGGATTACAGATCAGACTCCAGAGATTGAAGAAAGAGAGTAGTTTAAGAAGTATACATTGGTTCACCATGTCCAAGCAGCGTATACACGCCGGTTAACAGAACAAAAGGAAAGGAGCGTATATGCATACACGCACTTTCGTAGGAGGAAAAACACGTACATGTTGGAAAACGAAGGTTTGGTCCGAGATATTTAGTCCAAGGTATTTTGGTCCAACGTATTGATCCAAGGTATTTGGTCTGAGGTACTGACCCTAGGTATTTGGTCCAAGGTATTGGTCCTAAGTAGTTTTGGTCCAAGGTATTGAGAAAGGCCTAAAACTATATAAGGAGGAGAAGATCATTCGGCCAAAGTGTGCAAGTATTGAATACCTTATGAAGTGTTAGATCATATATGTAGGTTATGAGATTTTGATGCTTTGCTTGATCTGAACTAAGGATGCACCTATGTGGTTGATGATGGATGATGGATCAGGATCATAAAGCATGAAATGAATTATCATTATGTGGCTTTGATCATGGACAGCCTAGATCTGAATACTGACACATGTTTTATTCTGTAAATATTATGATCTGGGTATGGCTGAAGTTTGGAATAGCTGTGAAGTTTTAAGTTAGTATTTGCATATATGTACGTTGTTTCGCTTTGGTAAAAGCATGTATACACGTTGGTTCGACACATCGAAGTAACGTATACCTTCTGAACTATGATGTTTGAAGTTGCAGTTGGTTCTGGTTATTGATGAAGAGTTTTGGGTTATGCTTTGTGTTCTGGTGACTACATTCTGGTGACAGTATTCTGAATGTTCAGATTGATTGATTGTGATGAGATCTAATCATTATGTGATCTGATAATGGATGGGCTAGATCTAATTGCTAACACATATTTTATCCTTTATATATGTGATGATCTGGGTATGTCTAAAGTCGAGAAGTGCAACGAGGTTAGAAGTAAGTATTTGCAGATCTATACGCTAGTTCACTTTGGTGAGGTTGCGTATACACGTTGGTTCGGCCCTTCTAGGTAGGATATGGAAGAGAAAAGCTTGATGTTCAAGGTTGATTGATTTATCAGATTAGTACTACTATTTTACTATTGTTTGTCAATGATGTCTTCTTATATCTAAAAGTAGAACTGAATATATAAGGAAATTAAGTTTGATTGATTGATTGAATGAGAAGGAAGGGTGATCCTTGTTGGTATCTGTTTAGAATTCAGTAATATGATAGTAGATCTTCATAATGTCATTTATTGGTACAGTTTGTGGTTTAGAAGTTTTATGATTCAGTATCTTTAGAGATATACGCAGTTTGGGCTAAAGGAAGTAGTGTATACACACAATTTGCGTTCATCCAAGTAGAATATACACTTTGATGCATGGTTTTGAGGTTACAGCTGGTTCTGAATGATGATGTAGTGTTATGGGTTCAGATCTATGTACTAGTTATAGTGATCTATCTATTCCATTTGATTGGTTGAAGTTGATTAAGTATGAATGAATGATTCAATTGTGCCAGAGGTTCAGAGGTTGTCAGGGATTGATTGAGTTGTGGTTGATTCAACGAGCGATGATTGAGTTTCAGTGATTGGCTGATGCAGATGTATTTGATGTTGTATTGCAGTTATGATTTTGAGCTTCAATGTTGTTGATGGGTCTAGTATGAAAATTTGATGAAATGAGGCCTTCATGTGTATTATTGTGTACTAGGAGCATCCAGTCTAAAAATTCATGAAACGTGGTCGCTGGAGGAAGAGAGAAGGACGTAGATTTCTATAGGTCGGAAACTACGTACTAGTAAAAATATCAGTCAGTACAAGAGCCAGGGGATTGGAGCTCCCTTCCAGTAGTAGCTAGAAAATGAGTGAAGGTTGAAGCCTTCAGTAGGTCGGCACCTATGTACTAGTAAACATATCAGCTAGTACAAGAGCTAGGGGGTTGTAGCACCCTTCTAGTAGAAGTTGGAGAACGAGAGAAGGTTGTAGCGTTTTGCAGGTAGAAGATCGTGTACTAGTATGAGTCTGCACCAGTACAAGATTGTAAACAGATTTTCTTATTATTAAAAGAAGACAGAGATGACAGCAGCAGGTGGTTTTCACCCACATTGGGTTTCCACCTTAAATCTTGGTGTTCATGTGTGTTGCTTATGTGTGATGGTTTATTCTGTTATTACTGCACATGGTTTATGTTTAATGTTTAATAAAATATTGATGCACTGATTAAAGATCAACATATGATGAATTAACTGAATCATAAGTTCACTGGATATACGTTGGTTTCCTTAAGAATAGTTGTGTGCACACGCGAGTTCCCTTCACTGAAGTGGCGTATATAAATCTGATTATGGAAATGAAAAAGTTATTGATTTGTAAATATTGATTCACCACCCCACCCCCCCTCTCAGTATTATTTCCAACAATTGGTATCAAAGCAGGTCCTTTGGCAGAAGCTTGATCACTTAAAGGAGATTCGTAGAAACAATGGGAAAGAAGCTAAAGAATAAAGCACATCAAAAGAAGAAGGCATCCCAAAGGAACTATGACAGTGGGAGAGACGGTTGGGGATTATGTGGAAGAAACTCTTCAGATTCAGAATCACCTCAGAATGAAGATGAACAAGCAAAAGAACTATCATGTATGAATTTGTTGTCCTCTGGTGATACATTTCTCTGTTCATTTGAAGATTATGAAAGTGACAGCGAAACAACTGAATTTTCTCTTATGGGTGAAAGAGAAAGATATCAAATAGAGGTAGAATTTAAAAATCTCACTAACAAAATTAGAGATCAACAAGATCTATTGGACAAAAGGGAGTGTGCCTTCAAAGAAGAAGCTACCAGACTAAAATTTCAACTAGAGGAAGGAAACAAAGTAAGGAAGCAGTACAAGGAAAAGGAAGATCAATGTCAAAAGCTGCAGGATGAAGTTACATCATTAAGAAATGAAGTAAACAAAAAGAGTACAACAATCAAGAAACTTAAAGATAGATCCAGTTACTATGAAAATCTTGAAGCTAAGATCCTCTCTAAGAAGATTTTAAAAAATCAAATAGGCAGAATGAAGAACTACTCCAAGCATTTGAAGAATAAGAAAATGAAGTTCTTAAATTAAGGCAACAAGTGGAAGAAGGAAGAAAAGCTGAAGAAATCGTGAAGAAGCAGAATCTTGAAAAGGAAGAGCAATATTACGTTGAGGTAAATATCCTAAAAGGTAAATTAGAAGAAAAGGATAAACTTTTATGATTTCAAGATAGTACTAATATTTTGGATGATATTCTTAGTAGTCAAAGGTCTCCTACCATCAAATATGGTCTTGGTTTTCATGAATCTGTTGAAGGTGAATCTAGCTCACAAGGTGAGGCAAGGAATTGTAATGCAAAATCTGAAATGCTCAACAAGGAGATGAGAGGTCAACCCCATCAACAACCAAGGAAAGTAATTCTTCAAAGAAAATATATTCAATTATTTCCTCCAATGAATAATGTTGAATGTTTTATATGTCATAAATTTGGACATGTTGTAGTGAGATGCAGAAGTAGAATGGTTCAAGGCCATCACACAGAAATACCATAAGCTTCCAGGTACTTTAAGGGATATTGTTTTTCTTGTAATATGTTTGGTCACAAAGCCATTGACTGCTATCGAAGGAATATGAAACATGTAATATTTTATGCATGTAACAAGTTTGGACATATAGCAAAGGATTGCAGGATAAAATTTTGGGCACCATACCAAAAGGAGAAAACATCATCACACTCAAAGATAAGGAAGAAGAAGGAAGTACTGTCAGAAAGATGTGGCATAGCACAGTGTACAGACAAAACAGAATCAGGGGAAGTTGAAAGTGTGAAACTTCAATGTTCTAAATCTCATATGCAATTTTCATGAAGACAAGTCGCGTATATACGTGAGATATAAGCTACATAGTCATGTATATGTTGGTTTGAAGAAAAAGAAGTGGGACAGACTCAGGAAAAGGGGTCTGATATGGTTCAAACAATTATCTGATTTGTTTAATCATGGTTACAATCTGCTAATGGTGTGTGGAAATGTGTGAATGATCATAAGCTGTTAAAAAGGTTATGTATATCTGATTGATGATGATGCCTTGATATTTCTTACTAATATATGCAATGATCAGATCTGACAGTGAACAGGTGGCAAAGGTTTGGGGGAGAATATGCTAGGCTTCTAATATTGCATTGTTGGCATTATGTTTAGAAGTCTTTGGTACCAAATGATTCTTATCAATGGTGATGATGCTTATGTGGCTAAATTGTTTTGATACATCATGTATTGGTGTGGTTATAAGTTGCATATGATAATGATATTTGTATTGCTTGGGGTTACATAGTTGTTATTCAGATCATATTTATGGATGATTGTGGATGACTTTTTGATGATGCATACAGTACATATATATTGCTTACATGGTGATCTTCATAAGGACAAGGAGAAATGCAAAGCTTGAGTACGCAACTTCATTATTTGATGATGAGCCACTCATTTATTTTATGTTGGTGTCATCATGCCTTCAAAGATGCATAAAATTCATATGGTGCAGTTATGATGCAGGATTCCTATAGTTCTTGGCTTTGACATCAGGATTGTTGTTGTTGATGGTATCAAGGAATCTTAACAAATGATCATGAGCTCATGGTTTTGGAGATACATAGTTGATGGATACACATGATGTTATGATCATAGATGATGACTATGCTATTTTCACATACATATGATATGATGTGAATGCTTTTGTGTTACTGCTTGGAGATATGACATATGCCTAGTTGATTCATCGAAGGTTATGATAAGGATCTTTCTACTAAGGAAATGAAGCAAGTTGAATTTGATGAGATCAAGAGGATGATTTGATATCTATATACAGCATACTTAGTCACAGATTGATGATATTTACTTTGTCATATCTTTGGAACTGATGATGGACATATACAGGTTGTAGGTCTAGATGTTGCTGACAGATGCTTATGTTGCAGATCATATATGGTATATGATAGTTGCTAATGACTATCATGGTCTTGTTTAGGTCTTTGGTCTTTGTAGAATTGAGGCTTCTGTGATCCATCATATTTATAAGAAGAGCTTCAGCGTAAATCACATAAGACAGACCTTTGTCGACGCGTTTCGAACCAACTAGTGTGGTTCATCGTCAGGACAAGTTGAAGACACATATCTGGCCTAGCATGTTAAATAGATTGAGCAGAGACTCCAACGGCTACATAACGGCTAATTTGGACACCAAGGTCTAGGTCAAAACTAAATTAAAATTTAACATTCTTTTTATTTATATTTTTATAATATTAAGATTTAATAATATATAATTCTATTTATATAAAAAGTAAAGCTAGGTGAATTGGCATCATAAATATATTAATTATAAAGGTTATCCTATAAATAAAAATGAATTACTTAATAGTATACTCTTTTGGTCAAAATTAATCATAATATTATAAGGATATCAATAAATGTAAGGTAAATTATTCTTTTATTATTCTTTTATTAATTTATTTACTAAATATATATCTAAATTTACTGTAAACGAAGAGATTGCTAACCCTTATGGTTGATTTAAAAAGTAAAGTTAATTTGTTTATAATTTTATCTTTATAAAATTGTTTAATATGTTAATTAATAATACTATTATGAATATCGTGAAAATCTAAATCTAATAATAATAATATAATATACATATGTATAATAGTAATAATATATAAATAATACTAATAATTATATATCTATATATATATATATATATTTATTAGATAACTAATGTCAAATTGCTAAAAGATATCTAGATATTCCATACTTATTTACCGTTAATGTAAGAAGATGTTTAGAGAACCAAATAAAAGTAATAAAATGTAATAAAGATAAGAATACAAATATCAATGCAAATAAAATAAATGAAATTAGAACCTGGAATAAATAGTAATTAACTACGAAATAATAATGGAATTATGAAAATAATAAAATGAAATCAAGATAAGAATAAAAATAAAAATGAATAAATTAGAACCTAGACTACATAATAATTAACTATGATATAATAATGACCTTATGGATTCCTAAATAATTAACTAGACGAGCTGGTGAAGGTCCCCCCATCAATGCAAAAAATCATATGATTAAATGAGACCAAGTTAGAATAATAACTGAAATTTTATATATATATATATCTATATAAAAGCATGTGTCTAAACTTAAGTAGAATATTAACATATAAAGGGGAATATATAATAGACATCCATCTAAATTTATATAATCGAGGAGAAAATACTATAAGAACCCTACGGAAAGGAAGCAACCAGGAAGAGCTCCTAAGAAACATAGGAGGCGAAGGACAAGAGAAAATCTAAAGGAAACCCTAGCTCAAGGCAGAAGAGGAAGAATCATACGGGATCAGGGGGAACGAAACAGAAGAACAAAGGGGCGGGGGGGGGAAAGAAACACTAAGACGATAGGGTGGGGATCCAACACCTACTAACCTTCCAGCCATCATCTCTGTTGAGATTGATAGGCCTTTTTTCAATTTCTATAGCTTCCCTTAACTTACGATGACGGAACTGAGCCACCTTGGCAATCACCTTGGCCTCCTCTATACAGACATGATGCTTGGTCTTGTCCACATGCTCCGCTAAGGCTGACGACTTTGTTCTCCATGGATATAGTTGCAATATTCATGCATTATTTTTAGATATTTGTGTCGTTTTTTATTCTTAGGATTTGAAAGCTTTAAATAACATATTTATCACCAAATACTTCCAACTGTAATTTAAGCAAGTCTTTGCATAAAAAATGGATAGGAATAAAATGTCGATACATATATTACCATGGGTTATTTCTCACCATTATTTAGGCTTTCTTCATCATTTATATAGGAGTAAAACTATAAATGTATAGACTTATTAGTGGTCACTATAGGATTCCATTTTAACCACTATTAATTTAGCTAACATTGACAAAAGTAAGTTTTTATGCAATTTTCCATTTAACATAATTTTTAACTTGAGTGACAAAGACTAAGTTATCCTACAACACTTATTTACAAAAATATATAGAAACCAAACTTAAAAAAAGTTATTTTTAAATATAACTAAAGACCAAACCTTCTTCCATAATGGCGACCAAACCTTTAAAAAAAAAAATGAGACCAAACCTTCCTCCCTGCCATATATGCTATCCCATAAAGTGTTTTTCTTTTTATATTTTTGGTCCTTTCCATTCTTTAAACATTCCATTTCTCTTTCTCCAATGTAATGAGAAAACTAATATTAAAATAAAATTAATAAATTTAATTACATTAACCACTGCTATTATCATTTTTAAATTAGGATGGGTAAAGATGTGTATTAAGAAATCTATAGTGAAAGATGGATGCGAAGAGTTTACGACAAGAGCCTTTCTTTCCGCGAGAGATAATTGTCCATGTCTAATTTTATCCTTTTTAGAAGTATATTCTTAGTATAATTTTATCCTTGTTACCTATGCCCTACAAAATATCTCTAATTGGAAATAGATTTTTTAATACATTAAAAAAGGTTAAAAGAGAGATGATTTGGTCACGTGATAATTTTTTTCTCATTGTTTTAATTTGTAGCTTCTTCTTCCCCAAAGTGCTAATGTGCTAATGTGTCCAGGGGATCATTCTTTTGGTTGGATGATAGCTTTTATAAGGGTTTTCTCTAAATTTGTCTCAATGATGCTAAGAAGAAGCAATTTAGGAGTAAGGGAATTTGATATACAGGAGGAGAGGCATGTCAACTGAATAGATAGTTTTGACATCATTTTCAAGGGAGAGGGAGGAGAGGTATCTCAGTTGAACCAAGATAACTTTGACATTATTTTCAAGGAAGGAAATTATTTGTGTTCGAAACACTAGTGATCTCATGACATATTCATTAGTCATGAGTTAATGCATGTGGATATTGGTGGTCACCCATTTGTTCCACTGACTCACAACATAATTTTCCTATTTTGGCAATTTTTAGGTCGTGAACTTCGGAAGTCGTTTTGAGGCCATGAACGATTTTTCTCGGGGAAAAAGGTTGATGATAGTCATAAGCTATACATAATTTTTCTATTTTGGCAATTAGGTCATGAACTTCAGAAGTTGTTTTGAGGCCATGAATGACATTTTTCGGGGAAATGGGTTGATGATAGTCACAAGCTATCGTTGACAGTTGGAAATTGTACTCCTCAGATAGACCTTTCCAATGGGATATCGTACACGTCAAAGAAAGATCGTATGCCAAAGTTATAACCTCGAGAAGTTGATGTTCCAACTTACCCCATCGAGCCCAATATGCCTTTGGTGCTTCATCTCATAGGGTTAGGTTTTTGGACGTTTAGGTTTCTAATTGCTTCTTTATGATAAAAAGGCTTCTGAGTCTCATTGTAACACAGTTCAAGAAGACGTGTAGCCATCAAATCTCTTCTCAAATTTAAGTTACCACCATTCGAGCTAGTACATTTTCATTCTGCATGTATAAAGTTTCAACATTTTTCATTTATTAATTGAAGTCAAGTTTCGTTGTATCTTTTTGTTTTGGTTATAAATATATATTTCATTTCATTCCCTTCATAAATTTGGGTCATGAGTTCGAATTATTGGGAATGACATTACTTGTCTTTGTCAGCTTTGATGCTCAAATGTAACTCCAATTCCTAAATTCTTTCTTCATGGCTTTGTAACAACTTCCTTGTGCGTTGTAGTTCTAAATAGTCCATGTTGAGGGGAGGAACTAACTCTGTCAAATGACTAATAACCACTGCTACCTTCTAGTTGATGACCAAAATTAAATTGCAAGTTGAAGAGTGTAAGGAAATAAAGAAACCCATGGGGATGAGCTTCACTACAGACCAAAGGGGAGAATCCACCATAATGGCATTGTTGTTGATGCTTCAATGATGCAAGTAGAGGTGAAGGAGCTTGATAATGATGGATGAGTCCCCTAACATGATTAATTAAGAGGCTATGATGATGTTTGCTAGTTTCAGACCCTAAAGCAACGCATATGCTTCTTTTGTGTTATTGGTAGATACACCTACGCTCCATGCATATGTGAACACTTTTGTTCCCCTGTCATTAAAGGGAACACCCCCGTCGTGTGTGTATATATATATATATATAAGCAATCCAAGCTTCTACTCACATTACATAAGGTCAATTCTGATTGGTCCCACTATAACCTCTATGTGCACCACATACCACCCAAGCATGACACATGGCTAGGCAAGGTTTGAACCAATGATGTCACAAGGAGTGCCTTAACAATACATTCTATCACCCACTAATCTACATCCTAGGGAGGGGGCATAAATATTAATATTAAAAAGGAGTTGTCGGCCTTTATGTTTGGCTTCCCAAGAGTCATTATTCAATTGGTCTATACAAGCATGAAATCATTGGAAAGCCTAATTGAATGAAAATGCCCATGATTGTCAATAGAATATCTAAAGGGGTAAATAGGTGGAGAGTGAGTACTAAGCAAACTGAATCTTGAGCTAATGCTACCTCATTATTAGGCTCTCCCCTAGACCCTAGCTTGTCAAAATAATATCAAAATGAAACGGATGTATTCAATGATTTGAACACTAAATTAAATGAAGTTGGGGGGTATTTTAAATGATGCTAAGGAATGGAAACTCAATGCTTCAAGGTCCCTCCAGAAAAAGGCTATTGAAAAAATAATTCTTAGCTCCAAAGCTAGGCATGGAAATGATAAAAGTCCTATACCTAAAATTGACCTATAGGGTCATGACATCAAGGATCTATTTCCATTTCATTTCCATAAGTTTACCAATTTAGCATACCTTTTGTATAGCCTCATGGGAACTAAAACTTGTCCTCATAATCAACAATTCTAAGAATTTATTGTTTGTCTTCTACTTAGGCAAACTAATAAACTAACTTTACCATGTTTTCTTGGGAAGCCCAACTAGGTTTGTACCACCTCATAGATCACAAAGAAGTCCTTATCACCATTCCAAATGTAGATTCCACTACAAGGAAGGATGCAACATCAACTCTCTACTTAGACGCCTTAAGTTACCCCAATAAGCATTGAAGAAATTGTGGAGTTTGGGATTTATACCAGCTTCTAATTGCATGTATGATTGTTAAATCCATAATTTGGGGTAAAAATCTTCCATAGCCCATGATTTGTAATGTAAATCCTTTTAAAGGGACAATTGGATTATTTTATTCTAACATCTCCCCCTCATTTAAAAATTTTAGGATGACTTGCCATTATTGTAATGTTTCTCATGGTTTGAGCGTGGTTGAATGCTCATGGTTTTGAGCCCATATTTTTGTAGTTCATTGTAACAGATGAGAAACTACATTCTATATAAGGAGGGAGTCTCATTCATTTCAATTTGCCATAGATATATGAAAGCTTTATCTAAGTCAGTTTAAGCACGAGGCTTCTTTTATTTTTGATTGCTAGTTTTGTTCAAGTCTAGTATAGGTTTTTGACAGGTTTGTCGAGGAAAATGTTATAGCTATATTTGATAAGGGCACCAGGATCCACTAGAAGGACAATATAGAGTGAAGTCTCCACTCGTTTCTTCTTTAACCATCAGAGGTAATTTAGTTTCACATTGAGGTCAAACGTCTCTAACTCTTCCCTCTTATCATTCTTCTCCTTTGAGATAACCTTGTTGCATTTGGGTGTGATTCTAGATAAGACCACCCCCAAATAAATCTCAGGAACCATAAATCATCTTTATGTAGCACTTGGTAGATAGTCCTTTAAATATATGTTAACACCACCTTATCCTAAACCTTAACATTACTAAAAAAATTAGTATAGCCCCATCACCCTCAACACATTGGTCCTTCACTTCTCAAACCAACCAAATAAATGAAATCAAAATACTAAAAAACTTCATTTTTTAAATCATTTACCCCATTCATTTTCATTAACCTAATCTACAGTTTAACTCCCCTAATTAATAAATGTAGATCCTAAGACCACATTCCAATCTTTTAACTGGCTTGAAACTTCATTGATTCAATCTTTTAACTAGCTTGAAACTTCATTGATTCAATCTTTTATGGTTAGTCTAACCAAGGGTTGGTTGCCTATAACTATATGCTCATTTATCAACACAATGCTAAGTTCTTATTTGATATCACTCATGTTCAATTAACGCATATCAAGCCTATATGCTTACTTTAATATATAAGACTCCTTAAATATTGGATTGGTTCTTTATGGTTTGAAACACCTCACCTTATTGCGATATCCATTTGGAAATTAAACATGAACCTTGAGGCTAGCCTATGGCAAGCCATATATTGACATGCCACTATTTCATTTATCGTGAGCTAACCCTAGATGTTTGTGTCATTGGTTATGTTAGTTGTAATTTAATGACGCAACAATTTTGCTTAGAAAATTATAGAAATTCCAGTAGGATTTTGTGAAAATCTAGTTGAAATTTTTGGAAATCTGAGTTACAACAGTAAAACTTAAAATTTTTGGGTGCCCCAAGGATTCTTGATGGTTCTGAAGCCATTTTCACCATGGCCATTGAGAAAATGATTCAAAGATTTGGATTTCTTGAATTTTTTTACCGAATTCCAGTGAAAATTTAATAATACTCTCGAAATTGTGGCCTTAGTAGACAACGTCGTTCTATTATGTCACATGAGAGCATCATGACTTGATCCACGAGCATATCATCCAAAGAAAATCTGTTTCCACATTCAGGTAATGTTCAGGTCGACATTGCTTTACATCTATTCCTTATCCTTCCAAATCATGGGCAAGGTTGATTTGATTTTCATTGTCCATCATTTCCTCACAACAGATATAATCACATAAGGCTTAATACATTCTTTATGAGCCTATGTTTGTAACTCAAGCCAAGTTGAATCTATGTGTGTTTTGATCACTGAAACCTTTTGACGTAGAACATGAGTAATCTTGGAAATTGTTCGAGTTATAACATTATAGTATTTGTCATGGATAATACATGTTTTATAATCATTTTAAGTTTGAATATCTTAATAAATTTGGTCACTGAGTTTAAATTTATTTATTTGGTATATAATATATATATATATAATATATATAATATAATAAAATAAAATGGTTCATTGTATCGATTAGCACGTTATAGATAAACATTGTCATAGCATGATATTTGAAACCTGGATGGGAGGAAGACAAACAAACCAATCAATATTTATTTAGTGTAAGATTATTACTTGTACACCTCGGTGACCTCACATAAAATGAAAAGGAGTTAATTTTTTTATACAATTTACCCACTCGGGGAAATTATCCAAATCACTAATTCCAGATCCTCATTAAACCATTAGATAGATATGCTTCTCAGTACATTTAGAGTAACTTTCAGTAGAGGAATAGTAAGTCACATAACCATTAACAACCACTATTGTAGTATATTAACATAAATTGTATGATGAACCTTGCATCCATTTCATGATTCCTTTAACCAGATTAATTAATCACATACTTGATATTATAAATATCACATCATGCAAGGAATCAACATCTTCAAACTGACACAATAAGCAATCAAATCATTGAACACAGATATACCTTGGAAACCTCATAGGGTGAAAACCAACAAACGTTTAATTTTATTATTAAACGCTCATGAGGGTGTTCACCCCTCACTCAATGGCTTATAAAGGAGTCCATCCCTTAACCATTGTCATACGATATTAAAATAGAATATCATTCAAATACAACATATCTAGCTAAAAGCTATTACAATCACCATGATATCATTACCCACAAATCTCCAATCTTGATATCTTTGTGGCTTGGTTATTCCTCTAGTGGACCACCCTATAACTCACACTCATTTGCATGGACCATTATTTATTTACCTGCCACCATGTTAAGCATAACTTTTCCTGCCATTGTTGTCATCAGCATACGTTGATATCGTGATTACATAAAGTATTAATCAACCAATTCATAAATCTATACTAGTGATGCTTCGCCATATATTCATATATATTTATGAAATGTAAGCAAAATATTGCGACATGCTTCCTTTAACAACATTGCATATGCACTAGTTATAAGCATGTAACCATCCAAGCATGTCTATAAAATAAATACCACATTAACTAATATTTCCTTTACACAAGCACACATTCTTGCAAGAGACATTCCTTTTAAAAGGAAACTAACACATCGATTATGTCGTGCATACGAATTACATAAATTTTATCAAGAGAACTAGCCCTTCAGCTATTTCTTTTGGTGCATGCAAATGTGTAAAGAAAGCTAACACAATGAATAACATAATAGAGCATCCAAACACATGTTTCCTTTTCAAGGAAATCTAGCACAATAGGGCTTACAAAAACATGTTTTCTTATCCATAAAACTAACATAGTAAAGCATACCAACATTATCCATATATATATTCCAAGGAAACCAACACAATACTATGGTTTTTGTGCATTTAAATTCATATTCTTTCCCAAAGAATATTTTCCAATGTAAGCTAATACAATATGCTATCTTTTCTCGCATACAAATGTATATTTTTTCTAAACGAAAGCTAATACAAATCATGCATGTATATACATGATCTTATTCCAAAAGAAACTAACGTAATAGTTACGATAGCATAAAAATAATCACATTTTTTTTAAAGAAATATAGCTCGACAGTTCTATCCATGCCAAAAAACATATCTCTATAACATGACTATTCTTTGTGTATGTAAGAGCTTATCATAATCCCTTTGTAATGTATGCAACACATATCAAGAGGGTCTACCTATTTATGTTATATATTGGAATACTTTCCCTCTTCAAAAAAAATTGATGCAATTAACTATTGTTTCTATGGTTATGCATATGTGTTCTTTTCAAATAAATAATTGTTTATTTGTGCAAATAACACATACTTATTTTCAAGAACCCAAAATAGTTTCTCTATCTTTTGTGGACAATTAACTATTGTTTCTATGGTTACACATACTTGCTTTTAAGAACCCAAAATAGTTTCTCTGTCTTTTATGTGCAAAGTTCTGGTGTATTTGTTTTGGAGAAATTATCATATTCAACCTTTTTTTTTGGTATAAGAACTAGGAAAGCCTTTTCCAAATAATAACAATGTTAACCCTTTTATGCATTAAACCATTCAATTAAGTTAAACTATACAATATACAAGACACAAATAATTTATCTTATTACCCACCAAAACAGTAACTTTTGCAAACTCATGCAAGGAAATTATTACAATTGACTTATATTTCACGCACAATAAAAACATATTCTTTCCAAAGAAGATTTATATGCATTTGATTTGTGCATAGGTTATTATTTTTTCTCCTAGAATCCATGATCTCTTACACATGAAATCCATGTAAATCTTTTCCATGAATTTATTAACTAATCTTTCCCAAAGCATTGGAAATATTTTACCCTAACTAAATATCAAATAACACTTTTTTTCAAATGATAAAACAATAATTATCTATCTTTACATGCAACACAATTTTTTATCATCTTTTATAATTTATGCATATATATA
>APFE031184968.1:147357-163176 GCA_000404065.3 Pinus taeda | reverse complement strand
GTGCTACAACTATTGGAGGAGAAACAATTATATGCAAAAAGATCCATATGTTTCTTTGGAGTCCAAGAGGTGGAATATCTGGGTCATATTGTATCTCATGAAGGAGTTAAGGTAGACCCTAGCAAAATTAAAGCCATTAAGGAATGGAGAATCCCCACATCCATAAGCATCTGCGAGGATTTCTCGGGTTGACAGGGTATTATCGCAAGTTTGTTAAGAATTATGAGAGAATAACAGCACCTCTAACAACACTATTGAAGAAAGATGCATTTTCAGATTCCAGAAGCAACAAAGGCCTTTGAACATCTTAAAGAGGCAATGTGCCAAGCACCGGTCTTAGCTACACCGGACTTCACAAAACCTTTATTGTGGAATGTGATGCTTCAGGAAATGGAATTGGTGTTGTTTTAATGCAAGATGAAAGACCCATTGCTTTTGAAAGTCATCCAATCAAGGGAAGTTTTTACACAAAGATATTTATGAGAAGGAAATGTTGGCAATACTCCATGCACTTAAGAAATGGCGACCCTACCTAATGGGAAGACACTTCAAGGTAAAAACGGATCATGATAGCCTTAAATACTTTTTAGAACAAAGGTTATCCTCTGAAGAGAAACAAAAGTGGGTCACAAAGATGTTGGGTTATGACTTTGAAATCATCTACAAAAAGGGAAGCAAAATGTGGTGGTAGATGCACTCTGAAGAAAGGATGAGGATGTGGAAGCATTGTTGTGTGCCATTTCTATTATCCAACCAGATTGGATAAACAAAGCAAGGCAGGAATGGAAGAATGATGAAGAAGTGTGGGCACTTATTCGAATGTTACAACAAGATTCGAGTACATCTGATACATTTAGCTGGAAAAATGATTCATTATGGTACAAATATTGCTTATACCTCTGTAAGAACTCCCAACTCAAACAAAAGATTGTTATGGCATTGCACACTTCTCCCTTAGGAGGGCACTCATGATTTTTAAAAACTTACCACAGGGTTAAGAAGGAATTTTTTTGGTATGGCCTTAAATCAGATATTCAAAAGTTTGTGGTGGAACGTTTGGTTTGCCAACAAAATAAAGTTGAAACAATTATTACCCGGGGTCTATTACAACCTTTATCCATTCCAAGCCAATGTTGGGAGGAGGTTTCAATGGATTTTATCACATGTTTACCCAAGTCTGAGGGAAAGAGTGTCATCATGGTGGTAGTTGACAGACTTACCAAGTATGCACACTTTTGTGCATTATCACATCCTTTTAAAGCCAATACAGTTTCTACTGCATTTATGGAAACAATTCAAAAACTACATGGAAATCCAAAGATCATTGTAAATGACAAAGATCCCATCTTCACTAGAAATTTTTGGATAGAATTATTTTCGTGTCTTGGTACTCAGTTAGCTCATAGCTCATCTTATCATCCTCAATCTAATGGGTGAACTAAGATAGTAAACAAATGTTTGGAAGGATATCTTTGTTTCTTTGTCTCTGATAAACAAACACAATGAGTCAAATGGTTGCCTCTAGATGAATGGTGGTATAAAATATCTTTCCATACAACAACAAAAATGACCCCATTTATGGCACTTTATGGATATCAGCCACCATCCATCACATCATATTTAAGAGAAAATTCTAAGGTTCAAGTAGTGGAACATCCCATCGAACATCAACAACAAGTCTTCCAACTCTTAAAGGATAACCTCATGTTGGCACAGAATAGAATGAAACAACAGGCAGATCAAAATCACAGCGAAAGAAGTTTTGATGTAGGTGATTAGGTATTCCTACGGCTACAACCATATAAACAAATGTCCCTCAAGCAAGCTAAGAAAGATAATAAATTATCACCAAAGTATTATGGTCCGTAGGGGGAGTTAATATGCCATGCTATTAACTCCCCCCCCCACCCACATATGTGGGTGAACTCCCCCCACCCCCACCCACATATGGGGTTGGGGGTGGGGGAGTTATATGCATTGCGTTATAACTCCCCCACCCCCACCCCACCACATATTATCACCAGGGCATATGTGGGGGGGTGGGGGGAGTTAATTGATTGCCGTATTTACCCCACCCCCACCCCCATCCACATATTATCACCAAAGTATTATGGTCTGTACAAGTTGTTGCAAAAGATTGGTACTATGGCATACAAATTGGAGTTCCTGTAGCTTCTCGAGTGCACCCAGTTTTCCATGTTTCATGTTTAAAGAAGGTTATAGGTGAAAATCTCCCAGGTCAAACAATATTGCTAGAACTTTATGAGGAAGGAAATTTTATATTGGAACCCAAAGCAGTCACAGAGACAAGAACTCAACAGCTACGAAATCGATCAATTTCAGAGTATCTCATCAAGTGGAAGAACTTATCCGCTGAAGATTCCACATGGGAGGATGAGAATTGTATACAAAAGCATCCAAAACTAGTCAGGCGTTGAGGACAACACTTTTTTGAAGGAGAGAGGCATGTTAGGTCCCTATAATACTAGTGATTACCCCATTACTATTGTAGTTGTATCCCTTATTAATATTGTTGTGCCCTTATTGTCCCAATATTGTTATTATTGTGCCCCATAGAATCCCTCTATTGTTATTTTTGTGGCTTTATATTATTATTGTTAGGTTGGCTGGGCTATATTGTGACCCCTTATACTCCTATATATAGAAAGGAAGTTTTGTCATTTGTATCATCCAAGAATTGTTCATTTATGTAATGTAAAGGAGGTTTTCCCCTCGAAGAGGCCGTATTATAAGGCGTCGATCTATCTTTTATATCTTTTTGTGAGCTGGTTTCATAAAATAATCAGCTAAAATCAAATACAAGCATACACCCATATTTTCAAGCATTTCTTATTTCCCCATTGGTTGATCAAATAGACTTGGGAAAATTTAAAGCTTTGAAAGTGGGAGAGGTTCTTCTAAGTTAGACAAGAAGCCTAAGAGTCGCATTTTTAGATCATGACATGGAGGATTTTGAAAAAGAGAAAAAATATCAAAATAATCCTCACTTTCCTAGTCCTCTACATTTGAAATGTGACTACCTTTCTCTTGATCACTGTTTATATTGGAAAATTGAAAATCAGGAAAATCAAGGGGCAAGGGGTTATGAGAATGAGGTGGCAGAGAAGGACAAGAATCAAAATCATATTCAAGATTAGGGTTATTTGTGTTAATATCATATTGAAAGAACATAGGATTAGCCTTCATCTTAGGATGCATGAACCATTCCAAAGTTTCATCCATTGGACTTGGATCATGAGAAATGGATGAAGGTTGAAGAGGCATATCAACAATCCGAATTGCATATTTTCCAACTTGAATATTATCACAGGGAGACACAAAAATTGGTACTGAAAAAGGAGGAGGACAAGGAACAAAAGGAATAGTAGGTTCCTCCTTTGAAATTGGAGGTGTCTCACAATTTACAAAATTTGGGGAAACAAGAACATCTCGGTATTTATATTCACACTGATTCAAATAAATCTGAACCAAATGTTCAGACTTTTTCTTAAAGAAATCTCAATCCATATATTCTTTAGGAAACTCACAACTTAAGTGAAGGAATATGTTATCAAAATCCTAAATTGATTCATTAGGCTCCAGTCTAAGTTGATCGATTCTTTTATAAACAACTTGGTAATCGTACCTATCAAAATCTTGATGGAGCTCCTTAATAATTTTACGAAAAGAAAGAATGGAAGCAGATGGAAAGGTATGAAACCATCAATTAACATGACCTTTAGGAGTGAGGGTGAATAGAATTCACACAACATCTTCATCATTGATTTCATAAGATTTACAAAACCCAAGAAAATCATTTATGTGTTTGGATAAAAATGTACCACCATCGCTATCAAATGTGAATTGAGACAAGTCACAATTTTTTTTTGTGGAGATTGAAAGTTTACCAGGAGATAGTTAAGAGAAACACTATGTGATTATGATTTGGGATAAAGACATTTAAGATCGGATATTCGAAACAGAATCAACAAGAAAACTTGTCATCTGACCCTCCTTCTGCACCAGAATGTTAATGGTGTTGGATACTACCAACATACAAAGGGTCTCCTCGATGTGAAGTTCCTATTTGACCTCACACTGTTTGAAGTGGGATCTCCATCTGAATTATCAGCTAGGCCACCATATCACAAAGGTTCACCTTGGTTTCAACATATAACATAAGATATTATATACATAAACCTTGAACAAGTAAGTAATTTGACATTGTGAAACATTGATTGCTATGTGTAAAAGGAGACCTTCACGAGTGGGAGACGAGATTGAGTCTCTAGAAGGAAGTAATAGTACTAACCTAAGAGAGACACATGAAAGAATGAAAATATTTGTTAGAAAAATAGTTCACATAATGATTGTTAAAGTGAATATAGCACACATTCAAATAGATGTGTACAAAATACACTAAAATAGTTCAATTTATTCAGTTCATATGAAAACAACATATACCATAAACATCCCAATAATAGTCCTAAAACATTTGTGATACATGCATGAAAATGTGTTGGCTCATTGAATTTCAATTAGGTGAAATATCGAAGTACATAGTTACAATGACAAAGCACTAGTTCCAGTAGTGGAACATTAAGTCAGTTCTTCCTTCTCTAAAGAATAGTTATTATCTCCCATGACAAGTGGAGAAGCCAAGACTAGCTCCCCAAAGCCTAAGCCTCCAAAAGGCCCTTGCTTGAGTCATGAGGTTGTTTTTATAATAAGAGGAATAAAATTTTCATATCCTCGTGACTATTGAATTACCCTCATGACTCTTGGACTTCTAAATGACTCTTGAACTTATAAATAATCTATGGACTTCTTTATATGACTTTTGGATTTGTATACAACTCTTTTGTCCATATATGACTATGTGACTCTTCATATTCCACATGTGACCTTTGAACTTCCACACCTTACATTTTTTCATTTTCCCTTTAATAATTACATCATCTCATTCCACATGATGTGGTATGACACATGGATGCACATTGACCATTATGATGAGGTGGTAATTCTAAGTTGTCTTCCTTATTGCTTCATCTCGCATTCTTGATGGTAAATTTGATCTATGCTTCATCTTCATGAAAGATCCACCTTTTTGCTTATGTTCATCCTCCAAAGGGTATTTGATGAGATTTGGCATCCTCTATGTCGTCATGCAATGTATTCTTTTTGTTTTGGTCCATGATATGCTTCATGTGTCCATGATGTGTTTCTTTTGCTACTTTTCTCCGCATGTGTTTCTTTATGTTTTCTCGTTGCTATATACTTTTAGCATTACCTTTTCATGAAAGGAAGGTATTCATTCCAATGAAAATAATTCATGACAAAGTGAAACCAGTCTTTAAAAATTATATTCTATCAATACCTAGCTCATGGAATGATCATCTCATGATAGGAATGTGAGAGTGTTAAAAGGAGGAGGCTTGATTAGGAGGGTGCAGTCAAACTCATAAATGGCTTGGGAAGGCTCCACTATTAATTTTTACTGTGTCATGTAGTATGAGGAGGAGCTCTCCTTGGTCTAATGTAGTGGGGAAGCTAAAGGGACAAAGTTGGAAGGTTTGTTGCTTAATGTTGCACCATGCGCCCTAGAAGGAAAGAGAGGGAAGACATGGCAAGTGTAGTTTGACTAGTAAAGGACTGAGAGGAGGCGTCCTTCAACATTTCCTCCTATTCCATGTGATGAAGAGGAAATTTTTAAGTAAGGCTTGAGTGCGAAGTGCATAGGGTAAGATGGAAGGATTAAGGCTTCAAACTTCAATGCTGCGCCATGAACCATAAGGAAAGAGGGAAGGATGAAGGCTTCAAGCTTCAAGATTGCACCATGCACCCAAAGGGAAGAGGGAAGGATGAAGGCTTTATGATTCAAGATGGAGCCATGTGCCATAATGGAAGAGGGAAGGATGAAGGCTTTAGGCTTCAAGACTGCGCCATGCACCCTAAACGAATAAGTAAGGATGAAGGATTCAGGCTTCATGACTACACCAAGAAATTTTAAAGGGACAAAGGATCCTTATTTTTCCGAAGAACAAATTGTTGTTTTGAAGTGCACCTTGTTGTTCTGAAGTGCAACTTGTTGTCTCAAAGTGTGCCTTTTTATTCAGAAGTTCACCTTGTTGTCTTGATGTGTGCCTTGTTGTTCGAAGTGTGCTTTTGAAGGGAGAGAAGATCCTTGTTCTTCTATAGTGCGCTAAAATGGTCCTTGTTATTTTGAAGTACACTTTTTCATTGTGTGTTTGAAGTGTGCTCACTGTGAGTTTGGAGTGTAGTCACTGTGAGTTTAAAGTGCACTCAACCTTGGGAGGGCACATTTCTCTACAACAATGGTGTCGTTTTCATCTGGAATGTGATTTTCACTGAGGGACTCAAAAAAATGATAGGTCACTTATCTTAGGAAGTACTAATGCAATGTGAGAGGGAGGAGACCTTCTATTGATGGTGTTTGACCCGCCAACATTCATGGGGCCTCCCTGATATGAAGTCCTAATTAGACCTCACACTGTTTAGAGTAGGAGTCCCATCTGGAATACGGCTTGGTTGTCAAAATAGTGGGTTTTAGTGGTATGCCTTGGATACGATACTACATAAAATGTTGTACTCGTGACTTTGGTGAAACAAGTATATAACTCTGTGAAGAGTCAAGTAAAATGCATGAGTGGTTCTATCACAACAAGAGGGGAATAAGTGAGCCCCTTAGAAGCCTATAATAGTACATAGCTTGAAAGGAACACACGAGCATAAAAAGTATCATAAGTTAGCCTACAAAATAGTTCACAAGATAACCATGATTGAAATACATAACAATAGGCATTCAACAAGATTCATACTAATTCAAATGAAATAGTTCATAAGCATTAGTGTAAATGAAATAAGATATATTGCAAACATAACAAGAGTAGTCCTACTATATTCACAGCATATGCATGAAAATATGTCAGCTCTGAGCTTTTATTAAAGTGAAGGTCCCAAACCAACATATACAATTTGACAAACTACTAGTCCCAATAGTGGAACATGAAGCCAACACATGCTCCTCCAAGGAAAGATACTTCCTCTATGCTAAGGATAAGTCAAGCCTCTCAACAAAACTCCCTAGCGTTCGATCTTAATCCAAAATCTCGACCAAATGCCCTACCAAAAGCCCTTTACATGAATAATGAGGGTATATTTATAACACATGAGATGAATATCCATCTCCCTTTGTGAATTTTTGACTTCCCTCATGACCTTTTGCCTTCATATTCCAAAATTGAGACTTGGAATTCCACTTACAAAAATATTTTAAATACAAAATTACATATACCCATATAGGCCAAAATTGGCTAGAGTCAACTAGACAACCTAATAAGACAAGCAACATGTCAAGCTTGAGTTTGGGGAAACTCTAGCTTAGCCATGTCAACTTGTAGCTTCTCGGTTACATACTGATGCCATGATTTATATTATGTGATGACTTCCCCAAACTTTGTGATGGGATCAGGTTGGAAGTAGAATCTAGCCTCCATTTAATCTTGGCACATGACCTTAGAGCCAATTTGATTTTTTTCTTCATCATTAAAAACATGGTATTGATCTTGAGAGGGCCACCAATATATTTTTGCATATGATTCCTGTTAACATGTAGATATTCCTTGGTAGTGATTGATGAGTCCCATCAATAGGTATATTTTGAAGATCATTATGCCATCCTCCAGCCTTAAAACTATCCTTCTCTCATATTTATTCACATTTTTTTTTTTATATTATGCTTATTAAAAGGAGTAAAAGGTGTTAGTCATAGTATGTGCCCTAATGTGGTTTAATTGCAGGAAAGCGAAGCATTTTTTAGGCTACTATTATGCAGGGGATTGATGGAGACAACTAGGAGAGAATATAGGGGATTTTTCCACCTCCTTAACTCCCTAACTTGGATTGGGATCACAATATCCTCTCTCACTAGTTCAAATTCATTGGTAGTTGAGTGACTCCTAGTCCAAGTGAAGCTCAAGAGGGACATGATCCACCATTTTTGAGATTAAGGAGGGAATCACTCCTACTTTCAAGGGAGTTACTATCAACATCCCTTTTGTATAAATAAATAAGAAGAAAATCTCATTAGGATTCAAAGTTTTTGTTTAGCTAGGTGTAGCTATTGAGCTTGAAGCTTGACATTGCTACTTTGAACTTTTATGTGAGGCATGAGACCTACACATTTTTATAAGGAGAAGTTGGATTTTAAGTTGCATATGAGTTAGTTTCAGAGGGTTGAGACTGTTGGGGTTGGGCCCAACCCATAGGTTTTGGTCTCTCTTTTTGTACTTATGTTTCTTCTTGATTCCAAGCAGTTCATAGTTTCTTTTATTTCAGTAGAGATTAATATATAAAAACCTGTGGTTGCAAGCCTCTACATCACCTCCCTTGAGTGAGAATGGGTGGAAGGGTTCACAACCACGGTCCAAAAATATTGTGTTTATCATTTCTTCGAAATAGATTAATGATTATTGTTTTGTTTTACATTTTCTTTTTTTAGATTAGAAGTTAGTTTAGTGATTGGATTAATGTTATGGCATAAAATAGATGTTATTTAAATTCAACTCATCTTTTCCATTATAGGTTGACTCATTTTGATAATGATAAATGGATGTATGCATGTAATTGATTAGAGGGTTGTGGTGATTTTCAAGGAAGGTAACCTTCTCCACTTCCATATTGAACTCCTTAATCTTCTATTTCGACCTTCAATTATGTCCCAGAACTCTGTTTCCATAAGTCATTTTGCCTAGTACACCATGAGCATTCATCCTAGTGCAAGACATACCTCTGAGGGGTCCCGAGCTTGGCTAGGAGATCAACCCAACCTCCCTTCATTTTCTTCAACTTCCATATTGAACTCCTTAGTATTATATTCCCACCTTCAATTATGTCCCAAAACACTGTTTCCATAAGTCATTTTGCCTAGTACCCCGTGAGAATTCATCCTAGTGCAAGACATACCTTTGAGGGGTCCTGAGCTTGGCTAGGGGATCAACCCAACCTCCCTTCATTTTCTTCAGCTCCCATCCACCTCTCCATACCCTCAAGACATCATTCTCACCCTAAACATTCACTCGGAATCCCTCCTGTAGCATTATAGGCCCTCCTGTAGCAATACATGACATCCTGTAGCAAGCCTGAAGCACTACCTTCCTTCATCAGTTTTGATGCCCACAGTAAATTTGACTCAGTCAAGATGAATAATGACCCCAAACTATGATTTGATGATTAGGGAAAACTCCTAGGCCACTCCAACCATTCCTTTTCTTCACTGCAAAACAGCGTAGAATTAGTGTTTTTAATCACTAGTATGATGCAAGTAGGTTGGTGATTTTCAAGAAAGTATGAACTAGGTAGGTGGTACATGAAATTATGATTGAAAGTTTGATGATTTGTGAAAGATAAATTAGCTTCCTCTATGCAAGTAGATTTGGTACTTTAATGATTTTTTCAAGATAAAATAGCTTTATTTTTGCAAGTAGATTAGACTTTGTCCTTTCATGAATTGATTAGTTAGCATCTACAAGTTGAGTTTAGAGTTCCATAAACGTTTTGTTTTGACACCCTTTTTCCTCCATTTTCCTCTTTTTCATCATCGCTATCAACTCAATAAAAGAAGTAAACCATAGATTTTGATAAGGTTAAAGTTCTCATATGTCTTATTTTTCGTATTCATTAATGTGCCTTATTATTATCTTAAAGATTGCAATAGCTACAAAATTAACATAATTATGCAGCAATTTTATAAATTTTCAGCTATTTCCATGGTTTGCAGGGTTGTGGTGCGCCAATTGAGAAAAGAATCATATGGGCAGTTGAAGATCGATCCCCTCATGCATCTCCTCCTATTCGCTCGAGCTAACTCACTGAAGGAATCACACAGTGGCATGGTCAAAGGCACCAGTCAAACACGTAGCAGCAGAAGTCTAAATGCATCATGTTTCTCTGATTTTCTTTCCAAATAGCAAGTTGACGAGATAATGCTTTTACTGTTAAGTTTTGGATTTGAATAAGGATTGATTAAAATACCTGTAGGCGTAGAAGTCACAAATTGTTGAGCACACATTTTATATATAAACATGTATCCCTTGTAAAGGATAGGAAGGAAGTAATAGTTAATCTCTGAAGAATTGTGAAATAGACCTCTGTTCTCATATTGAATTAAAGTTATGTTTTTGTTATTCGATGCATATGTGAGCGTGATTTACACCTATTGAATGTGGAGGGACCTTGCAGATAGTCAAGGTTTAGTTTATTTCATTATATTGCTTTCTGTTATCGCATTGTTATTTCATTATTGTTTAGTTTCCTTACTTCGCTATTTCATCATTTTGTTATAACTCAGTTAAATCTCGTTATTTCATTTGCGCTTGAATTTCTTCATAGTCGTTTAAAATTTTAGTTTCTTAAAATGCTTTTCGCTTAATTACAGTTGGTGTTTTAATAATTTTAGAATCAGAACTTATCTATACTTTGTATTCAACATTAGAAGATTACTTTCGTACTTTTTAAAATCAGAGTTTGTATATACTTTGCAGACAGCTTTTGAAGGATTGTTTTCTTGCTCTTAGAATCATTGATACTATGTTTTATAGTAGCAAGGTGTTTAGGAGAGATTCATAATGTTAGAATGATTAACATAAGATGATTTAGAATGATACTTAACATAGATATGACCTGGTAGATTAGTCTAACAATAGCTTAACTTTCACTTTTTAAAAATCTAACTCTAATCTAATAGGAACCTAGCTAAACAATGAAAATCCAAAAAAAAATATAACCATAAACTTACAAACAAGAGGAAAGGCTTCTAGCATATATAGTGCACCTACACTTCATAAGTTTACCAACTATGATTGATAATTTATGCTTGCAATTTAATAACATTAAATTGACTAAACATTTGGGCATAATTGCCGGCAAATTGAAAATAGAAGCCTTAAAAAAAAATCAAATAAAAACATGATATGCATAGGGAAAGAAACTCTAGAGGTAGGTTTGTAGGTCGAGGAGCAGGCCATTATAGACTTCTTGAAGTCTTGAGATCTGAAATCCAATCTAAAGGTTCACCAACTTCATCAACAAAAGTTGTAATAGAAGTAGATCCTACATCTCCAACGACATGAATAATTTTCATATCTTCAACTGGAGAACAACTTCTAGCTCAAGATTTGGATGTTCCTACTGAAGAAGAGGAAGAAGAAACATACTTCAAACCATTGAAAAAGGAACTAGAAGAACTAGAAGAAAATCTAGATAATCTTGTTGTAGAACCAAATATTTATTATGAGGAATCCATCAAGGCTGAAGAAGGAGAAGGAGAAGTACATAATGTGAATGTTGAACAACATAGGATTGGAGGAGGAGGAGGAGGAAATAGAGGAGGTGGAAGAGTAGGTGGTAGAGGTAGAGGAAAAGGAGATCCAAAACCTTTTGGATTCCCTATCATTGATGAGGATACAACATTAACAATGAAAAACATCTCCCCTTCTATCCTCCCTAATTTTCATGGAATAAGAAGTGAATATCTAGAGACATCTCTCTTTGAATTTGAAGTATTATGCAGATCATATGATTATTTTCATGGTGCTCAAAAACTGAAATTATTCTCTGCCACCTTAAAAGATTTAGCATTAAAATGGTTCATGAGTTTAGGAACGAATTCTATAAGAATATGGGCACAAATAGAAGATGCATTCTTGGATAAATACAAGGATTATTGTATGCCACATAGCATTAAAGATGTAGTCGTCAACATGGTACAAAAAGAAGATGAAAATCTTGAAGATTTTGTTGAAAGATTTGTTTATAATATCAAAAGGGAAAAAATGAATAATCTGGAGGAGGAAACTTTGAAATCTCTCTTACTAAAATCCATTAAAGATGAGTGGATCGATATTCTCAATCTAATGGGAAAAGGAGATATTTATCAGTTAGCATTTGCAGATATTTGTGGTTTATGTGTACATACTTCAAGAGGTAAAGCAAGAACAGGGAAAAGTCCAAGGGATCCTCTTTTATCAAGAGTAAATAAATCTGCTGCTGGGATAGTAAGTAGGGAAGAATTAGGTAGTTTTCTTGATAATTTTAAGACAAATATTTTAGGGAGTCTCAGTGAGAAAATTGACATTCTTAAAATATAGAACAAGCATAAAGTCAAAAATGTTGCATTATCCATCTGTTGACCTAGGTTTATAAATAAACATGCTTTGAGAGAATGTCCTTTAGATTTAAAAAGCATAGAAACCTCTGTTATATGTACTAAAAATCACGATACAAAAGAATGTCTCTCTATACCAAGTCTTAAGGTTGTGTTTAGTGAAGAAGGAATGCCAAATCAGGTAGACCCTCTTTACTTTATTACCAAAATACTATGGAAAAATCCTCAAACAAATCAAACTTAAGGTTTTAATCCTCAACAATTTGCACAATCTTCACAAAATAATTGGAATCCACCTATGCCATGGCAGCCTTGGGCTCAACCACAATAGTGGAATCAAGGATGGAAAAATCCTTATGGAAGATATTCTCAATATAAATAATATCTGCCACCTTATCCAGATTTTCCACCATAATACTTCCCTCAAATCAACGAGTTACCTCAAGCTCAAACTCAAAATGCAAATCAACAACTTTCTTTGCTGTTTCCACGAAGATCAAATCAATTACCCATTCAACCACTACCAAATCCAAACAATAAAACTTCACAACATGCTTACAACTTAGAAGGATAAAATCCTCAAACTTATATGATAACTCCATTATATCTGAATAATGTCCAATTAAGGTCTGGTAGAGTATTAGAAAGGAAGAAACCATCTGTTTTTATTCTGGAAATAGAAAAGAATTCCCAAAAAGATAATACTAGCTCTGAAGAAGAGATTTCCCTTCCTCATATGGAAAATATTGAAATAGAAAAAAATCCTATACATTCTAATAATACTCCTATTATAGAACAACCTTCAGTATCTATCTCAAGGTCACCTTTTCCTGAAAGGTTGAACATCGATAAAGGAGTAGAAAAACAAATCATATTGGCTAATTATGATATGTTAGATGAATTGAAAAATGTCTGTATAAAAATTCCTTTATTACAAGCAATAAAAGAAATATCGATTTTTGCAAAAGAAATTAAGAAATTGAGTACTCAAGGGTCATGAATAAAAAGAATTCAACTAGTCTAGAGAATTGCAGATATCATGATGGGGAAAATGACAATTCAAAAATATTTAGATCCAAGAAGCCCATTGTGAAAACATACATCAATGAAACTGAAATACCAAACACACTGATTGATCTAGGAGCAACCATAAACATAATGAACAAACAAACTATGGATAAATTGAAGCTTCCTAATCTTCAATACACACCAACATTGTTACAATTAGTAGATAGGTCTGTAATTAAACCTGATGGTGTGTTAGAAGATACATATGTATCCTTAGATTCTTGGAATATCTCATTGATTTCATGATTTTAACACCCAAGAATAATTTAGGAGGACATCCATTAATTTTAGGAAGGCAATGGTTAGCTACAGCCGATGCTTTTATTAGTTCTAGATCAAGAGACATGTTTATCTCAGATGAAAAATCAACAAAGAAAATTAAATTGTACCCACCTACAAAAACAATGATAGAAGTAGAAAATGAAGAATAGATATATGATGATAATGATATACAACCAGTTTTCGCTATTGCACAAATAAATGAAGAGGATCAAATTTTAAATTCAGTAGAAAATAGTGAACCCTCTTTATATTGTGACAATAGTCAGTATTTTCAAGAATAATGTAATATTGAATATCTATCATTTAGACAAATGTCTTTACATTCTATGAAAAAAATTGGAAACTCTTCAATATAAATTCTTCCAGGGAAAATTTTGAATATCAATGAAAACTTGGATGAATTACAGAAAAAGAAACTGGTAGAAATATTGCAAAAACACTCTTTTGCATATGCATAGGAATACACTGATATGAAGGGAATTAATCCTAAAACTTCTATGCATCATATTTATATTGAAGAACATGCTAGACCAGTTAGACAACCACAAAGAAGAATGAATCCAAATTTAAAGGAAATTGTTAAAGAGGAATTGCAAAAAGTGTTAAATGTAAATTTCATTTATCCAATATCAAACAGTCAATGGGTTTCACCCCTATTAATCATTCCGAAGAAAAATGGAAAATGGACAGTATGTATTGATTACAGGGAATTGAATAAAGCTACTTTGAAAGATCATTTTCCACTTCCTTTCATAGATCAAGTTTTAGATACATTAGCACGAAAAAAGTATTTCTCATTCTTGGATGGTTTTAGTGGGTATAATCAAATTCAGGTAGCACCTGAAGATCAAGACAAAACCAAATACACTTGTCCATGGGGGACTTATGCTTACCAAGTACTTCCTTTTGTATTATGCAATTCCCCAACAACATTCCAAAGAGTAGTACTAGGAATTTTCTTTGATCTTATTCATGATTGCGTGGAAGTTTATATGGATAATTTTACATTTTATGGAAATTATTTTGAAGAAGCACTTGAAAATTTAGAAAAAGTTCTCGTAAGATTCAAAGAGATAAATCTTTCATTAATTCATGAGAATTTTTTTATGATGTTTAATGAAGGAATTGTTTTAGGTGACCATATTTCAAGAAATGGAATTAAGGTAGACTCATCAAAGGTAGAAATTATTTCCAGATTATCAATTCAAAGTTGTGAACGAGATGTTAGGAGTTTTCTTGGTTTTACTGAATATTATGGAAGATTCATAGAAAACTTCACAAAGATTGCATCTCCATTCTTCAAAATACTCACCAAAGAATGTGAATTCAGTTGGAACTTTGATTGTCAAAAGGATTTTGAAACTTTGAAAAAGTAGATCTTTGAAGCACCTATCTTAAAATGACCTAATTAAAATTTCCTTTTCATATATCAACTGATGCTTTAGACACAACTCCAGGAGTTGTGTGAGGACAAAAATATTTCACTCTTTATGTCATTTATTATACCAATAAAAATTTAACTTCTGTAGAGCTAAATTATACTATAACTGAAAAGGAGTTTTTAGTTGTCATTCATGTCATTAACAAAATTTAGACATTACATCACTAGTTATGAAACTTTCGTTCATACGGACCATTCTGCCATTAGATATTTAATGAACAAAACAATTACTAATGGTAGAGTAACAAGATGACTATTATTGTTACAAGAATTTGATATCACCATTCTAGACTAACCTGGAAAACAAAACACAATTTCTGACTTTTTATCTAGAATTGAAAATGATAACAATGATACACCTGTAGAGGATAAATTTTATGATGAATATCTTTTTTCAATATCTACTAAATCACCTTGGTTTGCATATATTTCTAATTATTTAGTTATAGGGAAGTTACCCTCCTATTTGTTTCCTAGAGAAAAGAGAAAAATAATCCAAACAAGTGCATATTATTCATGGATAGATGAAGAATTATACAAGACAAGACTAGATATCATCATCTGAAGGTGTGTAAGAGAAGGCAAAATATGTGAGATACTTAAAGCATTCCATGAAGAAGCATGTGGAGGTCATTTTCTTGACAAAAGAACTGCTTAGAAAGCCCTCTTAGGATATTATTGGGCTTCCATTTTTAAGGATTCCAAGGAATATGTTAAGAGGTGTGGTAGTTATCAAAGAATGGGGAAAATTTTTCCTTTAGATGAAATGCCACTACAACCTCAAGTACTGATTGAACCTTTTGATAAATGGGCTTTTGGTTTTGTTGGACCAATTAATCCATCT
>APFE031184968.1:115183-146810 GCA_000404065.3 Pinus taeda | reverse complement strand
CGTTTGACACGTACAATAGCTCATTAGAAAGATCTATCCGAGCACTACCACTTTGGGGGCAACATGGGGCCATGGATTGATGTTGCCCCAGATTTCCCAAAGAACGTCGTTTAGGGCCTCAAAACGGCTCCAGAAGTTTAGGACCCGAAAAACTGCTAAAAATAGTAAACTGTGCTACAATTTAGGAAACTAAAAAAGTTGAAAGCGACAGTTGTGGGGGTCCAAATGGGATAGGTGGGTGGCCACCAACATCCACATGGATCATTCCTCCCCCCTTAGGAAGCAATGGTCCCCATTACGTTGAGTTCCTCCATCTGCTGAACTTGTTCTGCACTTTCTGATGTGTCCAGTAATGGTGGGAAGCATGGTTGACGATGGTCCACATTGAACACTTGGTGCAGGCAAGGGAATGGAGGAATGCTGTGCTCCAAAGAATTTTTCCCCACAGGCTTGGTACTACTGCAAGGACCATGTTGGAGTGGTCTGAGCTTCTGATGGGCTCTTGTAAGGCGTTCTTTATGCAGATGTAACCAAACTTTTTCACCCACCTGAAACTTATGTGGTACCCTTGTGGGTGAGGAGAAGTTGTTCCTGTATTCTGTCATGACCGTATCCCTTTGCTGCTACTGCTGCGTGGAGGAACCCTTTGTGGGTGTCATGGATGTAGCAACGATCTTCCCCTTACTTTGGGAGTGAACCAGACATAAAATAATTTCCTAGTCTGTGTTATGAGCTTGCTGCCCTTCTTACCAGTGATCAAAGAGGTGGCGGTAGGTGAGGCTACCTATGATATCCTGTATAATGAATTATTCAAAGAAATAATGACAGTACGAGGCCTTGACTCATACACAGCATGTCGCCTCCACAAGTATGGTTGGCCTAATAATACATCACAAACATCCAGAGGTGTAACATCACACAATACCTCGTCTGTGAAGGGCTTGATGCTATAGGGAAGGCGAAACTTCTAGCGAACTTTGAGATCTCGTCCTTCATGAAGCCACTCGATATTGTATGGCTGCGGGTGTGGTGTAGTCGGTAGGCCCAACCGCTTCACGACCTCTGCTGAAACGAGGTTCTTTTGGCTGCCACTGTCGACAATGAATTGCAGCGGTGAACCATTCACCCACATCTGTGAGTGGAAAAGATGCTCCCCCTCCTCTGGGTCTTCGGGCTCATTCTTTTGGATCTTGGCAGTGGCAGCAATGGCGCTGGGGTCCGCATCAATGATCTACTTCCCTTTACCATTCCCCTTGTCAGGTTCTGGTTCAGGGTCGGAACATGCATCTGATTCGGTAACCTTCAATTCATCCACCAGTGATTGCTTGGTCTGACACTCACTTGTGTTATGGGTGGGACTCTTGTGGAACTTACACCACTTTCCTGTGTCCTTCTTCTGCTTCGTGGTGTTATTCTTTTCTTGCGGCTTCGACGGGTTGTCTTGGGTCACCTTGCCTTGGCTTTGTCCTTTGGGCTTCGGATTTGCACATCCAAAGTCTCGCTTCTTCTGTTTGAACTTTTGCTCGATTTTGACAGTGTATCAGTATGTTGTGCCGAGTGAGGAGATTTTCAAGAAATCCATCTCTTCTTGGATGTATTTGTGTAGGAAGCTGCGGTATTTGAGTACCATATGCAGCTCAGAATCTTTGATACCCAACTGTGTACGAAGGGTATGAAAAATGTTTGTGAACTTTGGCACATCTTGGTCTCGTCCCTGCCACAGTGTGGTCCATTTGATGTATTTGTCTTCATAGCTTTTGACAGGGTAGTATTGCTCCTTGATGGTATCCCGAAAGTCATTCCAAGTGGGTGTGGCTGAAAATAGTGATCTTGTACTTTCATCCTTCTGCTCACAGTAGGTTTCCCACTAGTCCTTGACGTGGGGGGTTTCTTTGAGAAGAGCGAAAATAATTTTTTCCCGACTTGAAAATGTTGTAGTTTCATTTATTTTTGAGGATATTTTAACTCATTTTGGTGTCCCAAGAGAAATTGTAACAAATTAAGGAAAGCCATTTACATCTAGAGTAGTGCAAAATATAGTGGAAGAATATAAAATCAAGCATCGGAAATCTACTCCATACCATCCACAAGCAAATGGAAAAGTAGATTCTACCAACAAAGTGATTGAAGAAATCCTCACTAAGACAGTTCACTTGCACAGAAGGGATTGGGCAGAAAATCTTTAAGAAGCTTTATGGGCCTACTCTATCACATGGAGAAACACTATAGGACATACTCCCTATTATCACTCAAATTTTCCTAGAAGTTGTAAGAAGAGGAAAGGGGTCCGAGGTAACCGCAAACCAACTTTTAGATACATAATCTAGCCAATCTGTATCCAGAGAGGGCTCTCTCTTCAAGGTTTAGCTTTGTTTTGGAAGATATTAGGCTAGTTATGAAAGCTTTGGGTTTTTGATTGAGTTTTTTGGTGAACTACAGTAGTAGAGGGTATCACTGAGTACTTTAGGCCATTGAGCTAATGGAGTCAAATGAAGATGGCTCAATTGGATTTGGTTTTTCAGAAAAGGATGATTTCACAGAGCAAGATAGCTAAAACAGGGATCAGATAACAACTTGATAGGATGAAATGGATTTAAAAGAGATGAAGGGCAATTAAGAATCCTTCAACATGATTTAAGAGAAGAGAACTTGAATGATCACCAGTAAAGAGAAACTAAGAAATTTTTAATAAATGATCAAAATGATTAAACTAGGAAACATGAGCAATTAAGAATTCATTGTTTATGCTAGTTTAGAAGAAAACATAAAAAATATAAACAATTGAAAATAGATTGCACTGAAGCACTTTCTGAATTAAGCTTTTTCGTTTAAGTATTCAGATATGAAACATAATTGAAATATTTAAACAAGAGAACAATAACACATGAGATATAAATACTTATTTGTCTGGTGTTTGACACATGAATCCTGTGAAAAGTCCTTTGCATTAATTCTTCATCTAGCTAGCCATGCAAGATTTGTCCAATAGCACTTTATTCAAAAGTAATCCATTTTACAGCAATGTTTAAGAATCCACACAAAATACTTCAAAAGAAGAAGTATTTATACTAATTGTAAACTAAAATATCTTGAAAAAATATCAAGATTAGTTTCACAAATATCTCTAATTGTTTACATTAATAGAACTTAGATAAAGGACATTCAAAAATAATGAATCTATTTGGCACTATTTCTATGGATTTATGGTGACAAAGAAGAGAAAGTCGAATTTGATAGCAACTCTTAGTTGATGACGAGACATCCGAGTCACTAATTGCATCCTTCCTTTATGCATTCTGTCCCAGAAATTATGCAAACTTAGGGTCCAATGATACGCATGTATATCTCAATACGTGATATATATGTAAAAATTGAAAGAGGTTTTTGTATATAGGAATTTTTTTGAGATAAACCTCTCTCAGTTCCTAAAATTGAACTCCAACTGTTCACAATATTCTCTGCAAAAAGATGTTAAAAACAGGACTTTGCACAAACTGAAAAATAGGCTGTGAAGACATGCACTTATCTCCCACTTGGTAATACTTGTGTAAAAAGTGAGATAGGTTTTTGTAGATTGATCTATTAAGAACAAAAACTTGCTTTATTTTCTCGAAATACTTCTTGGATTGACCATAATAGTTTCTGCAAAACTATGACTTAAACAGGAAATTTCTGTAGAATGTACCATTTTTGCTCTGATTTCATCTTTTAACCTTAAACTTCTTTTGACTATTTTTTACTTTTACTTTGGATAAAATTCATTATAGCTGGTGAAAGTGTTTTCATATTTGTTTAACCCTTAATGCATTCATGGTTACTTTTACTGTTTACTATTTACTTTTTACTTTTTCCGCTCTGTTTTTCATCTGTCTTCACTTTGACATGAATTTGTATGCTATGCTTTGTAATTGTCTTCCTTGCTATTTATCTTCATGGTAGTTGATTTTCTTGACTTGGTCTTCAATCTGATACTCTTTAACCCTTATACAATTTGATTGTTCTTTACTGTGTCCTTTTTACCTTCCATGTGTAGTTTAGGTTTTTACTGTCTGTTTCAACAGTAAATCATTTAATTTTATGTTTCCTCTGCTTGTCTTTCAACTGTATGTTTTATTTTCCTTCTCTATTTGAATAGATTTGATAACAATATTGGAGTAAACAGGTCTTATGACTAGTATTAAGATTGTTTATTGAAGGTTGTGGTTTTCTTATCACCTGTAAAACAAAACAAATTGTTAAGAAAACATTGGTTTGCAGGGGAGGTTGAAAAGGTTACATTTGAGCTTGAGAGGTCTGTGGAGTGAATCTAGAATGCTTTTCGGGAAGTAAACCATACTTGAATCGGTTAACAGATGCTTCAGGTGGTGCAGACGGGTTACATAGGGTTTTACTACACAATTAGGTGAAAACGAGCAAGACTTGGGTTTTTGTGTTTAAACGGGTAAATGGTTGATATTGGAGGGTGAATGACAATTGGAGGCAATTGAATGACAAGAAATTTTGTCGTTTAGTGGAGGCAGTAAGCGGTTTCTATCACATTGCTTATGGGGAAAAGCGATATTTAGTGTTGGGCTAGCGATTCCATAGAGCGTTTGACGTGTAGCGGACGCACTGTGCAAAAACCGCTTTGTGATCGTGCGTTATGCATAATGGCCGTTAGATCTCAGTGATGTGATCGGATGACTGTTGGGGCTATGAAGTGATGGGGATATAATGGAGGTGGGCCTGATACATTTAAGAATTAATGAATCATATCGGGGTTGACGAGATTGGATGGGGAGGCTGTTAATTAACCGTGAGGGTTAATTAATCCCTTATTAATGTGGCGGGGGATTAAGGGCTATTAATTAGTTATTGTTTAACTAATTAATCCCGGCTAATGATGTATTATGGTTATAATTAACCAAGGGACTGGATACATAGAAATTTGGGGTTTTATATAGTTACAATAATACGAGACAGGGTAAACTTTATAAGGGATTTATAAATTAATACAAGTTAATAGTTAATATGCCATAATGAACGAAAAACGCTAAGCATAAAAGCATTTGATGTGTGAATTTAAACTTAGGCTTAAAGTGAAAAAAGGGTTTTTGTGGAAATATTATAATTTTCCTAAGTAAAATAGGATTTTACTTAGAAAAAACTTATCCAGGGTATGAATGATTTGTATGAAGGGCTATGATGATTAATGAATGGTCTTAAGTACTTAGGCTTTATAAATTATTGGGCCGAGGGTTCGGTCCCTCCAGTAGTCAAAGAAATGCTCTGAGCCCCTCTAATTTAATAGACACTTTGGTACTTAGGGGAAATTAGTGAAAATTTAGGGAAAATGAGTAGAGGAGTTAATTACTTGACTTTGCTTGCTTGATGTGCCTTGCATGTGATTTATGCCTTTGCCTCATGATGAAAATAAAATATTTGCACATTTTAACATCATCTTTCACTACATGTTATTCTGCAACCATCATCTACCTACCCTACCTACTTAACCTAGCATTTTTACTTCTTTATTAGGGTGCACTTAGACTGGCAAACCCTTATCAAACTTTTCTTTTCTTTTAAATGGCAATGCCTATCTAAGTCTACACTTATTATATCAAGGGCTCAGATTAAACTGTCAAGCTCCTTTTATTCACTCTACCTATCTACTTATTTTCCAAGATTACACTATTTGGTCAGATCTTTATTCTCTACTTTTACAATATGAAATTGAAAAATGAAGTAGCCAAGTTTAAACTGTTTGACTATTCATTAATTGTGGCATAAGTGACAAACTACAAACAATTTTTTATTACACAAAAGTAAAAAGTAGTGGCATTTAGACTTGCACACTTTCATGATCTTTTCTTTTTGTTAGGGTTCATTTTCTTTCATTTTTTGACCTCGTTTATTCTTTTTACCCTTTTATTCTTTTTCTAGGGCATACCTTCTTTACATTTTTTAATTTTTTGATTTTTTTACAAATATGAAAAACATTTGCAGAAGCAAAGGTATGTACATATTTCAGAGCTAAACCCAGTCAATCATGATATATGACACCTATTGGTATAGGAACCTAATAGCGGCTTCACTTGGGGATGACATTTCCTTGTGAAATGTCAAGAACACCATCGACTAGTAGTCTGATCCATTGGGCCAATCCCACACATGCATATGCTCTGTTGCATAGTCTTTTGACTGAAAACCTTGAACTGAAATTGTAGACTTTTTTGCAAACTGAAATATGATATAACATAAACTTGCTGATGGAAACTGAATTTATTCAAATTGGAATCCTACCTACTGACTCTAATCAGCTATTTGACTGCGGGTTAGGTAAAATGAAATAACCAATGCAACCACTCAAGAATCATATACATTGGTGACTTTTGTTGCTTGTGCTTGTTGGTGGTTAAAATTGAAATCTTGAAATACAATATAGCTTTGTTAACCTTTGAGAAGATAAGGAAATTCCCGATCTCCTTTGTTGAGTCTAGAAACTGTACAAAAGGATCTTGTAAAATATATTTACTTTTCTTGAACTGATTCAAACAACTGCACATCTATTGTAGATGGCCTCCATGCGATGAAACTAAAATGTCACTTTTATCTTTAACACCCTGCAGACTTTCAGATGAGCTTTGTGATGATATTTCTACTGATTGTAGTGTCTGTATGGTGAGACTATTATCATCTTGATTTTGACTCTCATAGTTTGTTAATGGAGAAAAATTATGAATTCTTTCATCATCCAACCTATCAGCTATTGGATCATAAAGAACTCGGAAGGATTGCTGCAACTTATTACATATAGGTTCAAATGGAACTTCATAGATTTCTACAAGCTACTCCTCCTTTTCTTTAAAAATTTTATACCACATTTCCTTTAAAAAATGAAATGATTCAAAACAAAGAGGTAGGGAATCATCTTGGATCATTTGATCATATGTTCCAGTTTTCAAGTCTTCTTCTACAACCTGATAGTAAATGGCATTTTGGGGCTGCAAATCTAGATATGAGAAGTCTTGAATAAATATTTTATTGCCCACTAGATAGTTAATATCAAGACCTTTTGACATTTTATTTCTAATTGCATGATAGTTATCTCTAATAAACTGAAATGAAGAAAAACAAAATGGTAAAGTTCCTTCACTGATTTCAAAATTTTATGCACTTTCCTCCTCATTCTCATAGCTGAAATGAACAAGTTGATCCCTATTTTCAAGTTGTTGAACCTGAACTTCCTTATTCCTCAAATTAGCTTCTGATTTCTCTGTAAAGTTAGTTTGGATTTGAAGAACATAATTATCATCATACTGATCATATTTGGGCAAATCATCAAAAGAAGTAATGTCATCAAACATACACATTAGATTAGGAGATTGCTCCTCCACATATTGCTCTATGAATATATCTTATGATCTATGGTAGTTGGAATTAACAGGGATTTGTTCATGGATGTCAACATCTTCATTTTGTGAAACAAATGTGTCATGGTGATTTTGAACAAAAAATCCAACTTTCATGGTGATCTTATGAATCATTTCCTCTATTTTCTTTATCAAAATGTCAAGTTTTTCCTCTTTCTCTGCTTTCAACTTTTCTCTTCTAATTTGCATATTAACTTCTACATCTACTGCCATGTTTTGCATCTATTCCATTGTTGAGGGGTTTCTTTCTCTTAGATGAAATTCTATCTCTAAATCAAATGCTCTTGGGTAATGCAAAAGAGTTGAATCAGGGGGAGGTCTTATATTTAATGGTATTGAATAATAGGCTTGATTAAATCTGTCTGAAAATTGTTGTATTGTTTCATCTGGATGTCTTTTTCACTGATTATATTCTTCTATGATTATGAGAAAAATGACTTTGATTATCCATCTATCAAGGAAGAGTTTGAGAAACTGTTCAAGATTTGAGATGCTTGCGTCAGGCAGGGTTTTGAACCAACTCTTGACTTTGTCTTACAAAGAAAGAGAAAAAACCCTAATACTGACATCCTCTTCATCTACTTCAAATAAGTTAAGATAATATTCAAAAGCTTGAATATGTTTTTGGGCAGTGATACCATTCTCTCCATCAAACCTAGGGATATACTTGGGATAATCGTTAGGGAAAGCATGGAGTGTAGGAGGCAAAATGAGTGGTTTATATCTATCAGGAACTTTATGAGATACTTGAATATGTACAAGGATTGTATGATTAGTCTTAATTTTTTTATTCTGCTTAATTGGAAAATGATCTTCATAAGAGTTAGAAGACTGCTGCTCAAATGTGTAAGGAGACTTTATATCTACATTTTTCAAAGGAAAATAATAAACATTTAATCTAAAATCATCTCTAAAATACAATATACATTGAAAAACTTTATCAATGAGAAAGAACATAATGTCTTGGATAACAATCCAAGTTAAAAGCCTAATCTTTTACATAGTTCTTTCAGGTTCATTCCTCTAGTGGAGTCTTTATTGTAGAATTGATTTTGGAGTTGTCAGGTGGATGATTTTAACCTTTGTGTGTCTGATCCCTATCCACCATCATATATTAGATCTAAACTTGTAAAACAGTTTTGAAGAAAAAGTTAATTCTCCAGGAAATCAAATTTTGAGTATTTTATGATTATTTTGCTTTTTTATGAATTTTCAAAACAACTTCTATGATATCTTTAAGAGGCTTTAGATATGATATTTAAAATTTCTTAAAGATTTATTTGACATGAGGGACTGGTCAAATGTTTGGAAGCCAAATGTTCAGTTCATAAACTAAACCGGAGATTGACTGAAGCAACATTCATCTAGTATGCACTTGCAGAGCAAGAGCAGTTCAAAGGCTACCTGGCTAACTTCAAGCTCCGTCTGTAGTTTATAAAGCAAACAATAATAACAAACAAACAAACTTTTTGTTCCCCAGCGAAGTCGCCACTATGTTATCACTCAGATTTTCCTAGAAGTTGTAAGAAGAGGAAAGGGGTTCGAGGTAACCACAAACCAACTTTTAGATATATAATCTAGCCAATCTGTATCCAGATAGGGCTCTCTCTTTAAGGTTTAGCTTTGTTTTGGAAGATATTAGGCTAGTTATGAAAGATTTGGGTTTTTGATTGAGTTTGTTGGTGAATTTTAGTAGTAGAGGGGTATCACTGAGTACTTTAGGCCATTGGGCTAACGGAGTCAAAGGAAGATGGCTCAACTAGATTTGGTTTTTCAGCAAAGGATGATTTCATAGGGCAAGATAGCTAAAACATGGATCAAATGACAACTTGATAGGATGTAATGGATTTAAAAGAGATGAAGGGAAATTAAGAATCCTTCAACATGATTTAAGAGAAGAGAACTTGAATGATCACCAGTAAAGAGCAACTAAGAATTCTTTAATAAATGATCAAAATGATTAAACTAGGAAACAAGAGAAATTAAGAATTCACTGTTTATGCTAGTTTAGAAGAAAACATCAAGAATATAAATGATTGAAAACATATTGCACTGAAGCACTTTCTGAATTAAGCTTTTTCGTTTAAATATTCAGATATGAAACATAATTGAAATATTTAAACAAGAGAACAATAACACATGAGATATAAATACTTATTTGTTCAGTGTTTGACACATGAATCCTGTGAAAAGTCTGCAATAATTCTTCATCCAGCCAGCCATGCAAGATCTGTCCAACAACACTTTATTCCAAGGTAATCAGTTTTACAGCAATGCCTAAGAATCCACACAAAATACTTCAAAAGAAGAAGTATTTATACTAATTGTAAACTGAAATATCTTGAAAAAATATCAAGATTAGTTTCACAAATATCTCCATTTGTTTACATTAATAGAACTTAAATAAAGGACATTCAAAAATAATGAATCTATTTGGCACTATTTCTATGGATTTATGGTGAAAAATAAGAGAAAGTCGAATTTGATAGCAGCTCTTAGTTGATGATGAGGCATCCCAGTCACTAACTGCATCTTTCCTTTGTGCATTCTGCCCCAGAAATTCTGCAAACTTAGGGTCCAATGATACGCTTGTATATCTCAATACGTGATAGATATGTAAAATGTGAAAGATATTTTTGTATATAGGAATGTTTTTGAGATAAACCTCTCTCATTTTCCCAAATTCATCTCCAACTGTTCACAATATTCTCTGCAAAAAGATATCAAAAACATGACTTTGTACAAACTAAAAAATAGGCTGTGAAGACATGCACTTATCTCCCTCTTGGTAATACCTGCGTAAAAAGTGAGATAGGTTTTTGTATATTGGTCTGTTAAGAACAAAAACTTCCTCTAGTTTCTCGAAATACTTCTTGGATTGACTACAATAGTTTCTGCAAAACTATGACATAAATAGGAAATTTCTGAAGAATGTACCATTTTTGCTCTGATTTCATCTTTTAACCTTAAACTTCTTTTGACTGTTTTTTACTTTTACTTTGGATAAACTTAATTATATCTGGTGGAAGTGTTTTCATATTTTTTTAACCCTTAATATCTTCATGTTTACTTTTACTATTTACTGTTTACTTTTTACTTTTTCCGCTCTGTTTTTCATCTGTCTTCACTTTGACATGAATTTGTATGCTATGCTTTGTAACTATATTCCTTTCTATTTATATTCATGGTAGCTGATTTTTTTGACTTGGTCTTCATCTGATACTCTTTAACCCTGATACACTTTGACTGTTCTTTACTATGTCCTTTTTACCTTCCATGTGCAGTTTATGTTTCTATAGTCTATTTCAACAATGAATCATTTAATTTTTTGTTTCCTCTACTTGTCTTTCAATAGTATGTTTTATTTTCCTTCTCTATTTGAATAGATTCGATGAAAATATTGGAGTAAACAATTATTATGACTAGTATTAAGACTATTTATCCAAGGTTGTGGTCTTCTGATCACCTGTAAAACAAAACAAATTGTTAAGAAAGAATTGGTTTGTAGGGGAGGTCGAAAAGGTTCCATTTGAGCTTGAGAGGTCTGTGGAGTGAGTCCAGAATGATTTTCGAGAAGTAAACCATACTTGAATCAATTAACAGAGGCTTCAGGTGGCATAGATGGGTTACATAGGGTTTTACTGCACAATTAGGTGAAAATGAGCAAAACTGAGGTTTTTGTGTTTAAACGGGTAAATGGTAGACATTGGCGGGTGAATGACAATTGGTGGAAATTGAATGATGAGACATTTTGTCATTTAATGGAGGCGGTAAGCAGTTTCTATCGCACCGCTTATGGGGAAAGGCGGTATTTAGCGTTGGGCTAGTGATTCCATAGAGCGTTCGACACGTAGCAGAGGCACTGTGCAAAAACCGCTTTATGATTACATGCTAACGCGTGGTCACCAAGGGTCATGCAATATGCATAAGAGCCGTTAGATCTCAGGGACCTGATCGGATGACTGTCGGGGCGCTTAAGTGATGGGGATATAATGGAGGCGGGCCCAATACATTTAAGAATTAATTAATCATATCAGGGTTGACGGGATTGGACAGGGAGGCTATTAATTAGCCGTGAGGGTTAATTAATCCCTTATTAATGTGGCGGGGAATTAAGGGCTATTAATTAGTTACTATTTAACTCATTAATCCCGGTTAATTATGTATTATGGTTATAATTAACCAAGGGATGAGATATATAGAAATTCGAGTTTTATATAGCTACAATAACATGGGACAAGGTAAACTTTATAAGGGATTTATAAATTAATACATGTTAATTGTTAATAAGTCATAATGAACAAAAAAGCGCTAAGTATAAAAACATTTGATGTGTGTATTTAAACTTAGGCTTAAAGTGAAAAAAGGGTTTTTGTGGAAATATTATACTTTTCCTAACTAAAATAGGATTTTACTTAGAAAAAACTTATCTAGGGTATGAATGATTTGTATGAAGGGCTATGATGATTAATGAATGGTCTTAAGTACTTAAGCTTTATAAATTATTGGGCCGAGGGTCCGGTCCCTCCAATAGTCAGAGAAATGCTCTCAGTCCCTCTAATTTAATAGACACCTTGGTACTTAGGGGAAATTAGTGAAAAATTAGGGAAAATGAATAGGGGAGTTAATTACTTGACTTTGCTTGCTTGATGTGCCTTGTGATTTATGCCTTTGCCTCGTGATGAAAATAAAAGATTTGCACATTTTAACATCATCTTTCACTACATGTTATTCTACAACCATCATCTACCTACCCTACCTACTTAACCTATCATTTTTACTTCTTTAGTAGGGTGCACTTAGACTGGCAAACCCTTATCAAACTTTTCTTTTTCTTTTACATGGCAATGCCTATCTAAGTATACACTTATTACATCCAAGGGCTCAGATTAAACTATTGAGCTCCTTTTATTCACTCTACCTATCTACTTATCTGCTAAGATTACATTGTTTGGTCAGATCTTTATTCTCTACTTTTACAACATGAAATTGAAAAATGTAGCCAAGTTTAAACTGTTTGACTATTAATGAATTGTGGCATAAGTGACAAACTGCACACAATTTTTTATTACACAAAATTAAAAAGTAGTGGCATTTAGACTTGCACACTTTCATGGTCTTTTCTTTTTGTTGGGGTTCATTTTCTTTCATTTTTTGACATCGTTTATTCTTTTTACTCTTTTATTCTTTTTCTAAGGCATACCCTCTTTACATTTTTTGATTTTTTACAAATATGAAAAACATTTGCAGAAGCAAAGTTATGTACATATTTTAGAGCTAAATCCAGTCAATCATGATATATGACACCTATTGGTATAGGAACCTAACACTCCCTATGAAATTGTCTATGGGAAACAAGTCCTATTTCCAATTGAGTTCCAGATTCAGACCTATAAGACAGCAGTCAAGTTGGGACTTGACTTATCAGAAGCACAAAAGAAAAGAATGGGACAACTCAATGAGCTTGATGAAATAATGCAAGATGATATTTAGAATACTAGTTTAGTCTAGCAACGAAGATCCAGATGGCATGATAAATACATCAAGGAAAGAAAATTTCAGCCAGGAGACCAGGCATTACTCTTTGATTCAAATTTCAAAATTATGAAGGAAAGTTTCAAACTCATTGGCTTGGGCCTTATGAGATTGAAAATGTTTTTGATAATGGAGAAGTCAAAATTAGGACTATTGATGAAGAAAAGTTTCCTCTCTTTGTGAATGGACATCGACCCAAGATCTATCATAAGCGAATGACAAAGGAGGAATTTGTAAAGGTTTTCCAGAACAACTCTGATTTGAGGTTGGTCAAGAAGAAGTCTTTTTCTCCACCTTAAAAACTCTCTCTCTCTCTCTCTCTCTCTCTCTCTCGATATATATATATATATATATATATATATATATATATATATATATATATATAATATATATATATATATTATATATATGAAAACCAAGAATTATTAGCATCTTAAATTTTCTTTGTATCCCATTTTATAGAATTCCATCTTATTTTATCCATTTTAGAAAAAAATAAATAGCTACAGAATTATTAATTTTCTGCAACTCTGTTAACTTTATGCAGCCAATTTGACAGAAAATTTTGATGATACAATTGAAGGAATGATTGACTCCCTCCATTGCAAAGTATTTGAAGACAACATAAAAAAAGGAAAACAAAGGTTAGCAACCAATTAATTCAAAGGTATGCACTTCTTTAATTTAATAATAGGGATCGAAGCATTAAATATATGAATGATAAGACATGGTACTACCAAAAATCAAAATCGTTATTGCTAAGAGTTGATAGTGTCACGTCAAATCATTTATAATCTTCCATTCACTCCCGGTCGTCATAACTCATATTCCGATCCATTGAACAGATTGCCGAAACCATAAACCTAAATGCCCTTAATGGTTATATTTTGCCTCACTCCCTTATACCCTCACTACCTACGCTCTATTTATTCCATCACTTGCGCTCTTGACCTTTTTTCTTTAAAAACCCTACAAACAATCCTACCCTATCAAACAAAATAGTTTTTGAAACGAAGCTTCTCGACCATATGAGTGATAATCAAAATAGAGCCAACAGGGAGGAAATTTTTGGAGGGATATCCACAGACAAAAGAATTGTTGCAGAAGGCGCAATGGCTAGAATTTATAGAGAAATTCGATGGCTTCCATAAAGAAGTGATCAAATCCTTCGCCATGTCTTTTGATGGAGTCGAAGTGGATATAGGAGACATCAAATTCATAGTGATAGAGTCATTTATAGCTGAAGCTACTACACTGTCAAATATTTGATAAAATTGGTTCAAAAGTGGAGGTATTGAAAGAGAATACTGGAAGGTTTTCCTGAAGAAACCAAGCATGGAAACTACCATTTTCAAGAAGGGCATCCCAAGCATGGCATTAAAAAGTAAGTGGAGGAATTTGCTTCTAATAAGCCAAAAAATTTTACTTGTGAAGGAAGGTTTCGATGTATGTTTTTCTATCATCTTTGGCTGCTAATGAATTTTCTTGAAGAAAATGAGATAAATCTTCCATATTTCTTGGTGAATAGTCTAAGAAGGATGTCAGGGAATGTTCAAGGGAGAATTCATTTCATATATTATTCAATGTATCACCATGGTCTAGTCAAAATACTTGTTGAATTTCATCTCCAAAACATAGGTGATAATTGGGAAATCTTTTTAGTAAGGAAACAATTTCAGGAAGATACTCATGGGAAGCTAAATAGTAGAAAACCTAAGAGGGGAAGGAAAAGAAAAATTGATAGGACACTGGAACAAAAACCACAACAATCATAGGAACTCTCAGAGGATGGCATCCCTCTTGCATAAGTTTTAGAGAAAATAAACAAAAGAAATGTTAAAAGAAAGAAATCCAGTAAAGAGACATAGATTTCACCTCAAACAGAGAAGCCTAAAATAGAAAGGAAGAAAGCTCAAAAGACCCCTGTCACATGTCTAAGAAGGAGTATCGGACTCAACTTAGCAAAAGAATTACCCTCAAAGAACATAAAAAATATCAATAAAGAAACATAAGAGGACTCAGAGGCAAAAGAAGATTCAGGAATTTCTTCGAGAACATATCCAAGGGTTTCATCACCAACTTTCACTTCGCCTCCTCAGAGTCTAAGACGAAGAACGCCAGAAATTGATCTCGTGCAGCAAGATATTTATGATTATATTGAATCCCTAGAGAAAAGGGATGCAACTAGAACATCAATTCCAATTCAAGAGGAAGAAGAAGTCCAATCTAATGAACCACCAGAACCTCCAGTAATCAATGTATTAAAACAGGGAAAAGCATAGAATGAAATCCAAATAGCTAAGAGTGACAACCTCATTTTACATCTAATTTTGTGGTTTAAGAAGAACAAGAAACTGAAGAAGGAAAACAAGGCTTTATAGAGATAGGTTATAAACTTGAAATACAAGATCCTCATGAGAAAACCAAGGATGGAAATGACTGGTAAGAAAGTGAAGAGGATGAAGTTAGATGTACTGGTAGAAGTGTCCAAGCAAATGCAGTAGTTCAACAAAGATATCAATTTTGTGTTTTGTTTGAGAACATACATAATCTTCATTGTGGGGGAATGTAGAGTTCCATAACTGTTTTGTTTTGACACCTTTTTCCATCCATTTTCCTCTTTTTCGTCATCGCTATCAACTCAATAAAAGTAGTAAACCATAGATTTTGATAAGGTAAAATCTATCATATGTATTATTTTTCATATTTGTTAATGTGCCTTATTATTATGTTAAATATTGCATTAGATACATAATTAACATGATTCTGCAGCTCTTTTACAAATCTGTAGCTATCTCCATGGTTTGTGGGGTTTTGGTGTGCCAACGAAGCAAAGAAGAATATGGGCAGTTGAAGATATATCCCCTCATGGATCTCCTCCTATTCGCTCGAGCCAATTCACTAAAGGAGTCACATAGTGGCATGGTCAAAGGAATGGGTCAAACATGTAGTAGCAGAAGTTTGAATGCATCACGTTTCTCCGATTTTCTTTCCAAATAGAAAATTGATGGAATAACGCTTTTATTGTTAAGTTTAGAATTTGAATAAGGATTTATTAAAAGATCTATACACATAGAAGTATCAAACTATTGAACACGCATTTTATATATAAACATGTATCCTCTGTAAAGGATAGGAAGGAAGTAATAATTAATCTCTGAAGAATTGTGAAACAAACCTTTGTTCTCATATTAAATTAAAGTTAACTTTTTGTTATTTGGTGCGCATGTGATAATGATTTACACCTACTGTATTTGGAGGGCCCCTGCAGATAGTCGAGGTTTAGTTTACTTCATTATATTTCTTTTCGTTATTGCATTGTTATTTCATTCTAGTTTAGTTTCCTTACTTCACTATTTCATCATTTCGTTATAACTCAGTTAAATCTCATTATTTTGTTTATCATTTTGTTATTTCGTTTGCGCTTGAATTACTTCACAGTCATTTCAAAGTTTAGTTTCTTCAAATGATTTTCTCTTAATTACAGTCGGTGTTTTTATACTTTTATAATCATAACTTGTCTATACTCTATATTCAACATTAGAATATTACTTTCATGCTTTTTAAAATCAGAGTTTGTATATACTTTGCAGACAACTTTTGAAGGATTGTTTTCTTGCTCTTAGAATCATTTATACTTTTTTTTTTTATAGCGTCAAGTTGTTTAGGATAGATTCATAATGTTAGAATGATTAACATAAGATTATTTAGAAAGATACTCAACATAGATATGACCTGGCAGATCAGTCTAACAATAACTTAACTTTCACTCATTAAAATCTAACTCTAATCTAATAGGAACCTAGATAAACAACGAAAATCCAAAAACAAATATAACCATCATCTTACAAACAAAAGGAAAGGATTCTAGCATATATAGTGCACTTGCACTTCATAATTTTACCAACTACGATCGATAATTTATGCTTGCAATTTAAGAATATTAAATTGACCAAACATCGAGTTAATGGAATTTCGACTTTCATAGCTAGAATTAGTTTTCAATTGTACCTTCATCAACAAGATTTCATTTTAATTCAGTAGGAGGAATGATCTATGAGCATCTCTGATCTAATGTCATGACTGAGAGTGGCATCTGTGGAATCCAATCTGTTGTGCATATAACACTGCCATCTCTAAGTTTGTACGAAACCTAGGTTGATAATTTTAGTTGAGGATACCTTGGGAGTTGCAACATTATTGGTGCAATAGCAGGGTTCACCAGTGATCTTCCTAAGTTAGTCCAAGTATTCATCAACCTCTTATTTGATCTTGTTCCTACCCTTGGCTTTAGTGAGTAAGCCAACTGAAGGGATCTTGTGTGACTTCACCATGCAATCCAAATTGTTGTATAATTGTGCATAAAAGGCTTGAATATTGGTGATGAATGAGCCAAGTTGTTTGTTTATCCAGATAAGAATCCACACATCTACTTTCTCTAACTCAACTTATTTCCTTGTTTTCTTCACCAACTTGAGAGGTGCATCTTTGTACTACATTACCCACTCATGCACAACAATAATGGTTGTATGAAAAACACTGAGAACTTTAGCATTATATTTGCACTTTTTCTGCATGTTGTGCAAGTGGAAAATTACTTTGTGCATGGTGACAAGCTCCTCATAGAGGCTCCTCATGGTCTCTCCAAATATTGATACTTTACCAAGTATGGTTGCCTTGAGTTCTTGTAGATATACCAGTGTGAGACTTGCTTTATAGACTTATGCCTAGAGTTGTTTATTTTTTTGCCATGCATCCTCTAAGTTCTTTTCCATCTATCTCTTCTCAACCATAAAATACTCTGTTTTTGACTTGGAGGCCCTTGCGAAGGCCAAGTTGGCTGCAACAATGGCTTCTCGATTCTTACTAGTGTCTATCACGATCACCTTTTCTTTGATAAAAACAAAATGCGTGAGATTGTTTGGGAAGTGCTTATTCATTGCCTATATGGTCTTCTTTTGTAGATCATCATAGGTCAAGTTGTATATATCCATCACCATACCTACATCAAGAGGAGAAATTCCCTCTTCCTTGCTTGGAGCTTGCTTTGCTATATGAGGAGAAGGAGACTGCGTGGTGATTTTCTACATGGAAGGCATGAGATCAACAATGTCTTGGTTTTATTGCTTCGGTTCTACCTCCATATCCTAGATTACCACTAGATCTTGAATTTCTAGAGCAAGCTTCATTTGTTGCAAATGCTCACTCTCTTCTTGAAGTAGTTGGTTTTGTTCCTCTTCTTCGGCTTGCTTCTTCCTCTTCTTTTCTCCACCTTTATTCTTCTTGTCTTTGTCTTTATTATTCTAGTCTCTTTTGTTCTTCTTATTCCTTCTTCTTTAGTTCTTCCTCTTGCTTCCTCTGCTTCCTCTTTCTTTCTATTGCTATGGCTACTTTTAATATGATGGGATCTACTTTAAATTTTTGACTCTGGTTTTCTACTAAACTATGGACAACCTTTCTCTTGCCCTTTACGCACATTGGGTTGCACCTTTCTATTAATTTTGCTTCTAGAGTGGCTTCTTTTTTAGGAATAACTTCTGTTGTACCTACAAAACTGATTGGTTTTTGGGGCTTGGATGCATTGTAACAATTATTTATCCTTTCCTCCTTAGGTCTAGAATAAGTCTTGCTTGGCCAAGTAAAATGTATCTTTGCACAATGTTGCTTACAAACGTTCCTAGGATTGTACAAGTTATAGTACAAGCACTTGAATGCAAACTTATTTATCTCTTTTCCTTTGGTCTAAAAAATATTTATATTCTTGATCTCGTACAAACCAATTTGTAAAGAAAGAGTGGGCCAAGGTGTTTTATTCTTCCTCTGCAACACTTGTGACAAACCTGTGGAAATATTATACGCTACTTCATGCATGACTAATTTGTCGGTGGCATAAGTTGTTAGCATTTGTGGAGACTTTTGACCACCAAACACTTTGAGGTAAGTGTCATATGGTGAGGCAAACCAATCATCCAATTTTGACACTCCTTGCCTCACCTCATGGGACATGCAAGGCGGGTCTTCCTTAAACATCATCTTGTACAATAGAATGACAAAGTGATTTGTCAACTTCTCCATGACTCCTTAGTAGCAGCACTCTGAAAGCAGCTTGTAGTAAATGTGTACAATAGGTTCCTTTCATGACCAATTCCAACTTATGCTAGGAAAGTATTTATGAGCACATATCGCATCCAACAAATAAGTAGACATATAGAACCTATATTTCTTACCCTTGGGAGGGTTCTTGGCATTAGTCACATGGATCTTGAACTATTGAGCCAACAAGTTTGACCAATTGAATGTTTTTCCTTCATTGAAAACCCGATGGAGAAAGAATGCTCAACTTTCAAGAAAGGTCTTAGTACTCTTTTGGCTATAGATCCAAAAACATAGAACTATCAAGTACTGAAATGCCTTACTAAGAGATTTGGTATTGTAAGTGTTGTTGGGTATCTTGCTGAATTTGGATGGCTCTTTCACCCAACTTTTGATGAAATCTTTCACGCTTAAGTAACAAGTGACTGCATAGAAATGAGATTCCATGTATACTTATGGTAGAGACAAATGATACATAAGTTGAAAATCATGTGCCATGAAAGAGGCAAGCCTTTTTCCACTGAAACTAGAGAGGATCATGGTATTTTCATCCATGTGTGAAAAAATCTAGTTGAAAATGTTTACGCAAGGAAAGGTCAGATACCTGCATGTAATATTGTGTAATCCTAAATTCTGGACATTGATATAAACCTATCTATCCTCAAGATCTAGTTTGTAATTGTTTTCCCTAAAAAAATCTTTCACTGTGTGCCATGTAATGTCTAAATATTTCTCAATGAATAGTTGAGTGTTTGAAAGAACTGGTATAGTGACAATGACACTCTCAACTATTTCACCAGTGCTGCTCTTAGTGGTGTCTTTTGAGGCGGACCTCTTTGGTGCCATGATTATAACAACTGATGGAGAGAGATCACTTCAAAAAGATGTAGTACATGTATTACAAAATGCACTCATCAAAAACACAAATTAGCTCAAGAAAAACAGTTTATTAAGAAATATCAAGGAAACAACTCACACATTGAGAGGAAATATTGTGCAATTCCTAGACTGAATGTGGGATACTAGGATCTTGAACCGCGCATTGCACAGTCTCAACAGACAAGGTTGTAGCTAGAGGCTTGAGACTGCACAATGTGAACTCCTAGCTGGGTAAACCGAGGGAAGGAACTGTGCATTACGTAGTCCCAGTGGCCAGGGTTGAAGGCTGAGGCTTTTGACTATCCAATGTGTAGTTGGGAAAGCCAGGGACTACACATTGCATAGTGTCAAAGGCCAATCTTGAAGATGCGAAATGTACAGTTGGGGAAGGAAACTGCTGGCCATGATTGTGCAGATCTTCCTGGTGAGGGGAGTACATAGTGAAATATTTGATTGCTGGGTTAGGAAGGAATGTGGATCTGGTTGAAGGGAAGATATTTCATTGAAAATTAAGTTTCAAAAACAAGTATGCTAGAGGAAAAATGGTCATGCAAAAATTGACCCAGTAGCGACAATGCTGGTAGGAAAAAAGAAAGAACTTGATGCGATACTTGGAAAATTTGAACAAAAGACCAAACCAACACTTACAGAAAATAATATAATTTTAAAATCTATATACTATGAGAAGAAACATGCAAAATAACACTCATAGAAGAAAAAACAACAAAAGAAATAGAAAAAGCCACATATGCAAAACTTACTCAGAAAAGCGCCACAAACTTAGTTGAAATTTCCTTGATCTCCTTGGGAAGGCTAGAGCTCCAAGATCGAGTGTACAAATGAGATATGGGGAATCTATTAAATATATCTAAGCAGGTTAGGGTTTATGATGCATAATCCTAAAATCAAGGAAAAAGCGTCACTTGTCTAAAAGTCATAATTAACAACTTAATGGACTTAACCAGACATTAATTGGGAAACTCCTATTTTTTAGGGATGCCAACTCTACTTTTTTGGAAACTTCTTGTTCACACTAGAAAAATGGATTGCGTAATTCCCAAGCTTAAGGTGTTGTGTAATTCCTTGCCTTTGTGAATTGTGCAGTTTCTGAGGGGAAGAGAAGGTTTTGTGCAATTTTTGAGCTCAAGAATGGCTTGCCTTCCATGATTGCACAGCTCAGATCCTCAAGGATGGCTTGCCTTCCATGATTGCATAGTTCAGATCCTCAAGGATGGCTTGCCTTCCATGATTTTGTAGTTTAAATCCTTAATGCTCAACACAATTTCCATAGACAATAGATTGCATAGTTCCAAGAGGGAATACTTGTAATGTTGCAAGGTCAAGGCAGGAGATGGCTTGCATGAGAAAAGTTTCGAATCAGGATCAAAACAAGAAATTACAAGCATTACATGGAAGGATAAGTTTTCAACATTGGCATGAAAAATTGATGATAGTGAATGATGAGTCTTTGGAGATAGAAGATAGGCTCCAAAATCAAACCACAGGGAAAACTTTGGAGGGGTGTTATAACAACTACAACACTTCGCGACACAATGGTAGAAATCGAGCTCTCTGTATGGGTCTTATCTCTTGTAAACCAGTTATAACTCTTTAGGAAGTATTTTTCATTTCATCTATCACCATATCTTCTTTACTTAGCTTGAGATAAAGATATAGTCCCTAACATTCTCTTCATCAGTGACACATTATCAAAGACAAGTAAAAATTAGTTGTTTCAACTAAGGAAGATGAGTATATAGATATACAAGTGAAAAGGATTATCAGATTCTTGGTTTTCATCTCTGGTGTTTCTTCGTTACCATCAGGCTTGGACAGTACCCTGATGGATTCACTTCATGAACACAAAGATTGCTCCACTACCAGTGAGCCTCGACAATACCTTGGCATAGTTGCTTTCTTTACCTCCTTGTGTAGGAATCCTTTCTCTTAATTCACCCTTTATTTATTTTTTATATTTTATTCATAGAAATGTGCATCGACACTTATTGATTTCATGGGGTGGAAGAGGGATCCTGACTTATTGAGAGCGGAAAAAGTCGTCCCTTCAGAGAGGGATATTTATAAACCTTTGAAAGTCAATTCACTTGTTAAATTTTCCTTCCCTCCTTACTCTACTCGACTTAGTTGGCAAGGCAAAAAATAAAATCATAAAAACTTATTAGAGTAGGTAAAACAAGTTATAGATTTAAGCATTGCAATTCTACTAAGGCTTTCTCTAAGAATGAACGTATTGTACATCATGGTATCATTGACTAAAAGGTACAAGGCTCATGCTAAGAGAAGGAATAAACATAAATCAAAGAATTGGGAGTCGGACAATATCCCCTTAAGATTCACCATGCTTACTTCAGAAACCAAAACAAAGAAACAAAAAAATAAATAACACAAACTAATCCTACTCCTAAACTAACCAAAACTAGGCTAGCCTCACATAAAATGAAACTTCCAATGTAACCATCAAATAATTACTTGACCTATGCGAGCGAGGATATCCATAGTAAGAAAGATTATAAAGAATAACAACTGACAAGAAAGATAAATTGCAAAATGCTGCAACATCCAAAGACTAACAACACAAGCAGAAAAATATAAGAAGAAATCATATGCTAAACATTTTGTTGAATCATTATGATGTTTATGCACATCACAACAAGTTATCATGCTAAAGCATTCTTCCGAACTTTCAAGCTTGGTAAATATAAAGAAAATGAAAAAAAATGTTTAATAAACATGCTTCCAGGTATGATTCCTCCAATCTTTGAGTGATAGGATCATGGAAAACAAGTGAAGGATGTGAAGATTGTGAAATAGATTGATTTTAAACTTTTTCAATCCACTGATGAGGATTCTTGAGAGAAAAAGTATTATCCTGATCATGCTTGGAAATAGCATAAAGACTGTCTTTAGCCACTGTTGATGCTTACATTAGTTGTAGGGCTGGGAACATGACCATTAAGAATGAACATTTTTCAAAACAATTGGTATTGTATCCTCATGCTTAGCCTTTCATTGAGCATGACTTACCCTTATGGTTAGAAGAGGAGGAAGAAGATGAATTGTATCACACAACCCCCTACCTAATCTTCACTCTAGATACCATTATAGGAGGGGGGAAACCTATTGAAGATGACCTCATTGACCATATCCTTCAAAACCAACCTCCCACTCCCATACCAATTAATGAGTTGATGAAAGAATCTGGGAGTAATCCTTAGACTGAATTATGCCCTATTAACTCAAGTCCAAAACATGCCAAGATTGTAGAGTTTTTCCCATCCATAACCTTAGATATCAAACCTTCTCTCTCGACCAAACAGGAAGAGCAGTTGTTTAAAGTGTTGAGGCAACACCTGGATGATTTTTCTTGGGATTATAAGGAAATGAAAGGTGTCCATCCCTTAGTTTGTAGTCATCATATTTACATCAAGGAGGGACGAAATCATGTGCACCAACCCCAAAGGAGGATGAACCCAACGCTTAAGGACATTTTGAAAGAAGAACTACAAAAACTACTCGATGCAGTGTTCATGTACCCCGTTTCAGATAGTGAGTGGGTGTCACCTCTTGTTTTAGTTCCTAGGAAGAATGGGAAGTAGATAATATGTGTTGATTACTGGGAGCTTAAAAAGGCTACAAGGAAGGATAATTTTCCTTTAACCTTCATTGACCAAGTCTTATATGGCCTTGTGAGGAAGAAATTCTTCTCCTTCCTAGATGGATTTAGTGGATACAACCAAATCCAGATCAACCTTGAAGACCAAGATAAGGCCACATTCACATGTCCTTAGGATACCTTTGCTTATAGAGTTCTTCCATTTGATTTATGCAATGCCCTAGTTACATTCTAGAGGGAAGTTTTGAGTATTTTTTCTGAACTTGTTCATGATTCTATTGAAATATACATGGATACTTTCACTCCTTATGGATGTGAATTCCATGAAGCTCTCTCTAATCTGTGCAAGGTCTTGAAGAAATGAATTGAAACAAATATCTCTTTGAGCCCTGAGAAGTGTGAGTTATTGATGAATGAGGGGACTGTCCATGGCCATTCCATATCCATGGAAGGGATACATGTTGACCCAAACAAACTTTCCATCATCAAAAGGGTCCCTAGCCCTCAAAAGTAAAGAGATGTCAGGAGTTTCTTGTGACTAGATAGGTATTATAGGAGATTCATCAAAGACTTTAGTAAAGTGGCTTCTCGTTTGTTTGGGTTATTGTCCAAAGATTCAAAGTTTTGTTGGACCAACAATTGTCAAGAGGCCCTTGAAGTGTTGAAAGAAAAATTGACCACTGCACCCATCCTAAGGGGTTCAAACTGGGCATTTCCTCTCCATATCCATATTGATGCATCAGATAAAGTTGTGGGGGGAGCCCTAGGACAGGTAGAGTATAAGTTGCCTTATGCTATATATTTCATTGGTAAGAATTTGTCTAATCCTTAGTTGAATTACAATATCATTGAAAAATAAATCTTAGTTGTAATACATTCTTTAAATAAGTTTAGGCACTATATCACTAGGTATCAATTTTCTTTTATACTGATCATGCAACCAATAAATATTTGATGAACAAGCATGATTTCAATTCTAGGATAATTAGATGCTTGTTATTGTTACAACAATTTTATTTGACTATTATTGACAAAGCAGGGAAAGAAAATGTGGTTGTAGATTTTTTTTTTTTTTTATCTAGGTTAACCTTGCCTACATGCAGTGAGGAGATGGTGGATGATCAACTACTAGATGAACACCTATTTTCCATCTCGATGCTTTCTCCTTGGTTTGATAACATAACCAACTACTTGGTTGCTGGGAGGTTCCATCCTAATCCATCATCCAGGGAGAAAAGCAAGATTGTAACGAAAATCTCTCCTTTCACTTGGATTGGGGGTAATCTTCATAGATTGGGACTAGATCAAATATTGAGGAGATGTGTAAGATAAGAGGAGTTCTTTTACATCCTCTCAACATGTCATGATGGACCTTATGGAGGTCATTTTATTGCTAAAAGGAAAACCTTTAAGGTTTTACAAGCTGGTTACTATTAACCCAATTTACATCGAGATGCAAGGTGATACACCACTAGATGTGATTAGTTCCAAAGGATGGGCAAACCCATGCCTAGGGATGAAATTCCCCTACAACATCAAGTGGCTTTAGATCCATTTGACAAGTGGGGCATGGATTTCATTGGGTAAATTTTTCCACCATCAGGACAGAATAAGTACGTCATTGTGTGCACTGGTTACTTAACAAAGTGGGTTGAGACAAAGGCAGTGAAAGAAGTAACTGAGCAAAAAGTGGATGCTTTTTTAGGAGAAAACATCTTCTACAAGTTTGGGTATCCAAGGGAGGTATTCACTGATCAAGGAGTATAAATCACATCAAATCTGATTGAAGATGTCATGAGGCAACACCATATCAAGCACAAGACATCCACTACCTATCACCCTCAAGAAAATGGGCAAGTAGAGGTCACAAACAGATCATTGGACAACATCCTCACAAAGGTTGTTAGCAACAACAGGAAATATTGGGCAGAGAGACTAGTGGAGGCCACTTGGGCCTACAACACCACTTGGAAAACCACCAGTGGATTCACTCCATATGACTTGGTTTATGGAACGAAGGTTTTTTTCTTTCTATTGAGTTTGAATATGACACTTTGAGAATGGCAGCTTAGTTGGACTTAGATTTCACTACATCACAACAAGAAATCTTTCTTCAACTTAACGCCTTAGATGAGTTCATAATTCAATCTCTCCTACACAATGAAGTCATACAACTGTAAAGGACAGTATGGCATGACAATAATATCAAGGAAAATACATTTCAAGAATGAGATTGGGCCCTGTTATATGATTCTAGGTTGAAATATTTCAAAGGGAAGCTAATGACAAGATGGTTAGGTCCATACCTAATAGAAAATTGTAATGAAAATGGATCTGTCCAGATCATAACCGTTGATTAGGAATGAATTCCCTTACTTGTAAATGGTTATAAGTTGAATCTATATAGAAGACATTTTTCCAAGGAAGAATTTATCAGTTCAGTTAGCAAAGAATTAAATTTGATTGGCAGTTTCATATTTTCCATTCCACAACATTCCTAGAAAAAAAAAAAGGTCTAGATGAAAACCTCTACAAGTTATCTGAGGCCAACTCTAGGGTTGAAATCCTCTCTGAGGCAGCCCAGGAGAAAAAAGAAAAGAAAAGAAAAAATAATAAATATCCGTAGGTTAAAACATCCTGTGAGGAACCTGGGGAAGGCATGCAGGTTGAGAACCTCCTCAGAGGCAACTTTTTTTTCTCAAGAAAAAATAAAAAAGATAAAAAAACGAGGAAAAGAAGAACACAAGGAAGAAGCTTATACCATGTCTGCTAACATTTCTCTTGTTTTGCAGGATTGCACACAATGGAATATTTCATGGCTACAGGCCAAAACCTACAATTTATCATCCATCCTTCAATCCATACACCTCATATCCATCCTCTCCATTCACATGACCATCTATCTCCACCATCCCATCAACTAGAAATTTGAATTTCACCTCCTCCTTGTGATGTTATGGGAAGGACTTGTATTGCTATAGTAGGTCTTGTAACGCTATAGGAGGAGCCTGTGAAGCTATAGGAGGGAGATACAATGAGGAGAATAGGACAAAAGACCATTATGACTCTAGGAAATGATAAATAGGGTCCTCTAATAGTTTTCTCTTCAATCATCCATCACCTATCCACTCCATTTCACCAAAAAATTGCTCAAATTTTCCACTTTGTCCTACCTTAAAAAAAATGTAGAAGCCACTATTTTTTCTTTCTATAGTGTCTACACTACTACCTCATGAATATAACCCTTCTCATAAGACTTTTCATCATCTCCTGTCATGCGGAAAGAGTTAATCTTGCGGACAAAACCAACCTCCCTAGAAACCTAAGGTTTTCTAGTGACAAACAAGACAATTAAGAGCAATCCTTCTCTAAATATGCATTTACCATACAAGAAATCAAGTGTTTAGATCCTACCTGTAGTCCAACGCTGTTGTAGTATTCCAGCCTCGTCGATCCGGATGAGCTCCTCCTTCACTTCGAAACCTGCATTCACTAACAATCAAACGATTAAATAGCACCTGAATATCTCATAAAATAAAACATATTCAACATACAAACGAAGGAGTATATGAAACAACTCATTAATAACAAATTGTTGAGAAGAATGGACTTATTTGTATTAATAGGAAACAAAAGAAACCATTACAACCTGAGCCTTGGTGTTGTGCAAATTCCTCCCAGGGTCCAGCAAGAGTTTTCCTTTACTTTGATAAGCTCACCCACTTCCAAATGAAACAAGAAAGGATGGTAATCTCTCCTCACAAGCTTCTACAAGGAAGTCCTAATTCCAGCAACATCTACCCTTTGGAATGTTCAGCTTTCAACCTCTCCTCCTCTAGCCCAATGCCTATATTTATAGTGTTCTAGAGGAAGTTAATCAGGTCCAACATCAATGGGATACTCCCCTCTTTTGGATGGGGTAGTTCCTCTCTTGATGGGATAAGTTCCTCTTTCATAGGGATGCATGAGCCATCTGGAGGCGCTCAATACACGTCAAACAATCTTCTAGAATGCTGTAGAAATGACCACAAGTAACTTTTTTAAGATGAAACTCATGCCTTTTGACCTTTACAGGGGTACGGACCCATCCCTTGACACACAGAGCGTACAAGTACGCAGGTATTATGAACTTTAGGTGCGTACACACAGGCAAGGTAGAGAGAACCTGCGTACCCAGAGATAAACATGTTTTTTAATGAATTTCTCTCTTTCTTGAAGTTTGACATGGAGAGAAGAGTTATAAGGCTTGCCAAGGAGGATAGTATGACTGTTGATGGAGCCATACTAACTGCAAATAGTCATGGCGACAAATTTTAGTGTAACAGATTGCCCCCTAAAGTGTGAAGCCTGTAATATATTAGGGTTTTATATCATCTAGGAAGGGTGAAATACTTTATCATTTCAAGGATTATCTTGTGGAGAGCCCAGTCAGAACCTGCAATTTTCAACACAAAATACATGTATAAGATTATATCATCGTTGAGGTAGGCATTCCCATACTCATATCAAAACTTTAACTATTGGACTAACTACTTTGGTACAGGAATGATTTCATAATACATCATAATTATAGACTCGTGTAGACACAGTATGGATGCAGCCATATGTTTATGATTGGTCTACAACATAATGAATACAAAACTCCTCGCAGCCTGGATGGTGGAAACTAGATCCAGGGTCTTCATCTCTACTTCCCGAATTGGTACGATTCTAGCCATGCGAATAAATGAGTCGATGTCGAACATTGTAGAAACCACTTGATTACCAGTCAATGATGTATGTTAACAAGTGTGAGAGAGACCACCAGTGATTTCAATGGTTCTCAAAGTACCCAGTACAATCCATGAGATGTGAATGAATGAATCGATGTCGAACATTTCACGGAGTCCCTCGATCGAAAGTCAATGATGTAAACTGACGTCAAAGGCGAGAAACCTGCCATTGATGCATGCAGACTTCAAGGTACTGACGATTTCTAAGTCATCTCTCTAGATAATGTGCTGATGTCGATAAAGAGCGACTCGTCGCAGGCAAGCCCACAACACGAAATCATAGTTCAAGTTGAAGAAACGTTGCTGTAAGGACTGACTCAGGGATGGTTAAAATGGATGATAGGTATTTTGCAGTTGAATGTTTTGTTTGCAGACCTCTTGAACACATAACAACACAACAGATGGCTTGGTGATGAATGACTCAAAGGTAATACCCGGAACCCGGCTGAAGAATTTCAATGTGGTTTGATCAACTGTGAGGCAAAGGATTTCCCAACCCAGGTGAATGAAAAGTGTCGTGTTCAAGAGTGGTAATAAGGTTTCTTTTGAGACAAAAGGATAACAAATAGGCTCATTCTTCTCTCTTTTCCCCCACCATTTCTGGCAAGTACCTCTTTATTTTTTACAAGCTTGAGGAGGATAACATATGCTTGATTATAAGCTCATCCTTCGGATGAGTCCAACTTAGTTTGGATTCGAACCCTAAGAAGGAGTGGTCCGTTCCTGTTTGTAATTGAACAGGTCCTTTACTGTGAAATTTTAACGAGTCCAGTATAGTAGAAACTCAGCGTTTTTCAATTTTAGAGAGTCTGAAAAACTTAAGAAGACTCCAAATTGGACTTTTTCGTGAATTTGTGTCTCCTAAGCCCGAAAAAGTATAAAATAATACCTAGGAGAACCGCTTGATCTTGCGACCAAGGAGTACTTTCATGATTAGTGTCTTTGACCTGAAAAGTAAAAAGCGATCAAGGACACGTCGTTTTATTTCCAGTATCGAATTTGAAACGACAAAAACCTGGCAACCTTTTCCTATTTTTACGGTCAGAAAAGGGCTATAAGGGGACCGTCTTTTAATTCCATTTTAACGAGTGTAAAAGAAATGCTCGACAATATTTTCATATTTTGGGAGTCAGAAAAGGGCTTAAAAGATGACTCTGATGTTTTGGTTCGTGAAAAATGACAAGTTTCACTGAAAATCCTTTTGTCCTGCACAAAAACGACACATTACTCATACCTGTTTAAGATAGGCAAAAATACATTGAAAAATATCCTTTCATGGTGAAAAATAAACAAATCCAGTATTTATTCATCAAAAAAACCTATAAAAAGACTTTTTACCATGTCATTTTTACGATTTTACTGTTGAGGGAGAGAAAAGGGCTTTTGGCAAGAAACTTCCCGTGGACTTTGTGGAGAATCCGACCGTTGGAATCGAGCGCTGTCTCTTTCAGGTATTCCACAACATCCTCCTCTTTATTTTCATCCGATTAAAATTTCATTTTTAGCCCTAATTTGATTTTTTAGGGGCTTTGGGGTTTTGAGATGCGCTTTTCAGGGTACGCAGATATCCCATGGGTAACCTGCGTACCCCGACATTTTCCTTAATGGGAAAATGGTCGGGGTACGCAACCTACCTTCAGCCCAGCTGCGTACCCACGCTCTGTTTCTGAAGGCGAGGTGCGTACTCCGCGCAAAGTGGATTTCAAAACCCCAAATCTCAAAATTTATCCATTATTTTTTGATGTGATGAATTCTAATGACTATTTCTTGGTGTGTAGATTGCCCGCCATGCTTGATTGGCATGAAAGAGAACACAAAGATGTTGATTTAGCCAAGATTAATCATCAACCTTCCATTGATTCTTTAAAAGCATGTGGCCTTTACAAATACTGGTCCATACCTAGCATGAGGGCCCAAGTGCCTTTCTTAGAGTGGCTGGTCGAGAGATGGAATGTTCAGGATCAGTGTTTTTATATCGGAGGGTACCAGCTCGAGATAGAACCCTCGGACATATATTTTCTCACTGGTTTGCCTAACAGGGGCGAGTACCTATCTCTATTCGGGACTAGGCCGGGTGGCCAATCCCTTGCTAGCCTCCGGCTAGAGTGGTGCAACAATCAGAACCAGGAGAAGGGGATTGAAATGAAATTCATATCCGGGCCTGAACTTATGGTGATCGCTTTTACAGTTACCAGACTCTGCGGCGCAGCCGCTTTACACCTTGCCACCGGGTCTCAGATGTGGATGGCGATTGATTGCTACCGAGGCACCATTTTCAACTGGTGTGACGCTATGCTGGCCAATATGAAGGGCCAGCTGACTAGGGCAAAGAATGGAAAATCGAAGACTTTTGGATATGGGCCTTTGGTTGTGAGCTTTGCCTTAGAGAGAGTTATGATTTTGATCCCACAGCATCTCACAGTTGAGGTTGGGCCTCCTCGGGAGCTGAAGTTGATGCGATGGATTGCGGTGATGGCCCGGCATCCTGATGAGGGAGCGGGAGTCGTTCGATTTCCTACGGCTTACTTTCACTGGTTAGAGAACCAGGTCTTCGCCATTCAGGATTTTCCTTATGCCAGAATGGATTTTCGTGGAGATCCGGACATCGTTCTTCCACAGGGAGAACAATGGGATGACAGAGGTATATTCATTTTTCACAAGTGTTTTAATTTATCTATATATTTTTTTTTAAACATCGTTTCAAAATTGACAGTAAAATTTTCAAAATGCAAATGTAGGTCCACGGTGTCTAGCCAATCTCCGGCCTTTTGAGAGGAGACATCCAGTTGCACCGATACCGGCCCACAGGACGTGGCTGCAAAGACGCTAGCTGAGTTGGAGCAGGATCTAGAGCGTCTGACGACAGACATACCAGAGACTACCATAGATGATATTCCTATCAGGCTTCAACACTATGTAGTCACGGTCCCAGGACCTTTTAGGAGGTTCTTATGTAGGGTAGCCCATGCAGTGGTGTCATATAGGGAGCACCACTAATGATTGGATGGTTGCTTTGTAGACACATGTGACATTTTTGTTTTTTGTACTTATCATTTTTGTCGATCATAAGGTGTTTTTCAACCTATGATCGAAGACGATGTATATTTTTTGACACACTCTATCTATATATATATATCATTTTACCAGCTTATCTTGTTAAACATGTGTGATGAAATGTTTTAAAATTTACAATTATCTCAAATGTCTGTCTAATACTTGAGAAGCAATTGCATCTGCTAATGTATTTAGAGACCTTGGAATATGCTGATATTCAATGTAATCAAACTCACATTCCAAGAGAC
>APFE031184968.1:31547-89243 GCA_000404065.3 Pinus taeda | reverse complement strand
TGTTCATTTATGTAATGTAAAGGAGGTTTCCCCCTCGAAGAGGATGAATTCTAAGGCGTTGATCTATCTTTTCTATCTTTTCTTGAGCTGGTTTCATAACAGGGAATCACTCCTAGTTTCAAGGGAGATGTTATCAGCTGCCCTTTTGTATAAATAAACAAGAAGAAAAGCTCATTAGGATTCAAAGTTTTTGTTCAGCTAGATGTAGCTATTGAGCTTGAAGCTTGACATTGTTACTTCGAAATTTTATGTGATGTATGAGACCTGCACCTTTTGATAATGAGAAGTTGGATTTTAAGCTAAATCTGAGTTAGTTCAGAAGGCCGAGGTCCTCAATTTTGGGGTCAATCCATAGGCTTTGGTCCCTCTTTTTGTACTTATGTTTCTTCTTTATTCCAAGCAGTTCATAGTTTCTTTCATTTTAGTAGAGATTAATCTATAAATACCTATGGTTGTAAATCTCTACATCACCTCTCTTGTGGGAGACTTAGTAGAAGGCTTCACAACCATAATCCAAAAATATTGTGTTTATGATTTCTTGGAAATAGATTAATGATTATTTTTTTGTTTTACAATTTATTTTTGTAGCTTAGAAGTCAGTTTATTCATTAGATCAGTGTTATGGACTAAACTAGATGTTATTTAAATTTAACTAGTCTTCTCCATGATAGGTTATCTCATTTTGTTAATGATAAATGTATATATGCATGTGATTTATTACATGTTTGTGTTGATATGCAGGGAAGATCACCTTCACCACTTCCATCTTGAACTCCTTCATATTCTCTTTTCACCTTCAATTTTGTCCCAAAACTTTGTTTCCATAAGTCATTTTCCCTAGTACTGTTGGGTTGTGTTATATTCTTTCCACCACTACCCCACCTGTGACGGACATACCTATGGTTTTGTGCATGGATTTAGCACATGGTTTTGGGCATGATGGTTTTCTATCCATGGTATTTTGTAGATCCGGTCAAGGGAACTACCTTTATGTTCTAATCCAGGGTTATTGGATTGGGGTTTATGGATGATTCGGCATGTATATATATGTATTGTAACATTGAAAGGAACATAATGAAAAATAAATCTAGTAGTCCCGGTTTTTGGATCCAGGGGAAATCTCTATGTATATCTATTTTATATTTTATGCTCTCTCCATTGTTTATTTTCTTCTTTTAGAGTTCGTATGCAAGTAATTTTTGTACAGGGTTAAAACCTACAAGTACACTGGGAGAATTCATCCTAGTGCAATAGAGACCTCTGAGGGGTCTTGAGCTTGGCTAGGGGCTCAACCCAAACTCCCTTCATTTGCTTCAAATTGCATCCACCTCTCCATACCCTCAAGACATCATTATAACCCTCAAAAACCACTCAGAATCACTCCTGTAACATTACATGCCCTCCTGTAGTAATGCAAGACCTCCTGTAGCAGCCACCTGTAGCAAGCTTGTAGCACCACTTTCCTTCATTAGTTTTGATCCCCGCTGAAAATTTGACTCAATCAAGATGAATAATGACCCTGATTTGTGATTTGATGATTAGGAGAAGATCCTAGGCCACTCCAACCTTTTCTTTTCTTCATTGCAAAATAGAGTAGAATTAGTTTTTTTATGACAACTATGATTCAAGTAGGCTATTGATTTTCAAGAAAGTGTGAACTAGGTAGATGGTGCATGAAATTATGATTGGTTGTTTCATGAATTATGCAAGATAAATTAGCTTCCTTTTTGTAAGCATATTTGGTAGTGTGATGAATTTTGCAAGATGAAATAGCTTTGTTTCTCCAAGTAGATTAGACTTTGTCCTTTCATGAATTGATTAGTTAGCATCTAAAAGTTGATTCAATGGAATTTAAACTTTCATTTCTAGAATTAGTTTTCAATTATACCTTCATTGAAAAGCTTTCATTTTAATTCAGTAGGAGGAATGGTCTGTAAGAACTTCTAATCTAATGTCATGACTGAGGGTGGCATGAGTGGAACCCAATTTGTTGTGGATATAGCACTGTCACCTCTAAGTTTGTACGATCCTTGGGTTGATAATTTGATTTGAGAAGCCCTTGGGAGTTGCAACATACTTGGTTCAATACCAAGGCTCACCAATGATCTACCTAACCCAGTCCAAGTATTCATCAACCTCTTGTCTGGTCTTGTTCCTGCCTTTGGATTTGGTGAGTAAGCCAACTGAAGGGATCTTATGTGACTTCACCATAAAATCCACATTGTTGTATCATCATGCATAAGAGGCTTCAATGTTGGTGATGAATGAGCATAGTTTTTTTTTTCTCGGGATAAGAATTTGCACATCTGATTTCTCTAACTTAGCCTATTGCCTTGTTTTCTTCACCAACTCGGGAGGTGCACCTCTATATTTCATTCCCCACTCATGCACAACAATAATCACTGTATGAAAAACCTTGAGAGCTTTATCATTGTCTTTGCACTTCTCTATATTTCATGAAAGCATACAACTACTCTGTGCATGGTTACAATATCCTCATAGAGGCTTCTCATGGTCTCTCCCAATGTTGATACTTCACCAAGTATGATTTCCTTGAGTTATTCTAGATACACCTATGCTAGAGTTGCTTTATAGACCTATGCATGGAGTTGTTTGATTTGTTTCCTTGCATCCTCTGAGTTATTTTCCATCTATCTTTTCCCGGCTATCAAATACTTTGTGTTTAACTTGGAAGCACCTGTGAAGGCCGAGTTGGCTGCAACTATAGCTTTTGGATTCTTGCTGGTGTCCATCACGCTCACCTTTTCTTTGATAAAAACAAGATGTGTGAGATAGTTCAGGAAGTGTTTCTTCCTTTCCTGTATGGTCTTATTTTGTAGCTCATCAAGAGGAGCAATTTCCTCTTCCTCACTTGGAGCTTGCTCTGTTGTAGGAGGAGAAGGAGACTGAGTGGTGATTTGCTACATGGAAGGCATGAGATCAACATATTTGTTTTGCTACTCTGGTTTACCTCCATATCCTAGATTACTATCAGAGCTTCAATTTCTTGAGCAAGTTCCTTATGCTGCAAATGCTTTCTCTCTTCTTCAAGTAGTTGGTTTTGTTCCTCTTCTTCAACTTTCTTCCGTGTTGCTTCTTCCTCTTCTTTTCTCCACATTTCTTCTTCCTGTCTATTCCTTTCTTCTTCTAGTCTCTTTTGTTCTTATTCTTCTTTTTACTTTAATTCTTCCTCCCGCTTCCTCTACTTCCTCTTTATTTTTTCTACTATGGCCACTTTTAAGATGATGGGATCTTCTTTAAACTTGTGGCTCTGCTCTTCTGCTGGACTATGCACAACCTTTCTCTTTCCATTTTTTTGCACTGGGTTGCACCTTTCTATTTTCTTATGGAGTGGCTTCTCTCTGAGGATTAACCTGTGATGTGCCTGCGAAACTGATTGGTTTGCGGGGCTTGGATTCATTGTAACAATTCTTTATCCTTTCCTACTCAGGTCTGTAATAAGTCTCGCTTGGCCAAGTAAAATGCATCTTTGCACGGTGTTTCTTGAAAACACTCCTAGGATCATATGGGTTATAGTACATGCGTCCGAATGAAAACTTATCTATCTCTTTTCCTTTGGTCTCAACAATATTTAGATTCTTGATCTCATACAATCCAATTTGCAAAGAAAGAGTGGGACAAGGTGCTTTCTTCTTCCTCTACAACATTCCTGACAAACCTGTGGAAAGATGATAAGTTACTTCCTGCATGACCAATTTGTCGGTGACATACGATGGTAGCATATGTGGAGACTTCTGACCGTCAAACACTTTAAGGTAAGTGCTATATGGTGAGGCAAGCCAATCAACCAATTTTTACATTGCTTCCATCTCCTCATGGGACATGCAAGGTGGGTCTTCCTTAAAGATTATCTTATACAATTGAATGAGGAAGTGATTTGTCAGCTTCTACATGACTCCTTTGTAGTTGCATTGTGAAAGAAACTTGTAGTAAATGTGTATAACAAGTTCCTTTGGTGACCAAGTCCAACTATGCTAAGGATTTATGAGAACATATTGCATCCAACAAATAACAAGAAATGTAGAACCTAGCTTTCTTACCCTTGGGAGGGTTCTTGGAATTATCCACATGGATCTTGAATTGTTGCACCAAAAAGTATAGCCAATTTAATGTTTTTCCTTCATTCGCATCTTGATGGAGCAAGAATTCTTAGCCTTCGAGAAAGGTATTAGTACTCTTTTGGTTGTAGATATGGAAACATAGAACTATCAAGTACTGAAATGCCTTCCTGAGAGATTTGGTCTTATAAGTGTTGTTGGGTGTTTGGGCTCTTTCACCCAACTATTGATGACATCTTTCATTCTTAAGTAACTGGTGACTGCATATAAGTGAGAGTCCACGTAGACTTCTGGTGACAGAAAATGATACATAAGCTAAATATCACATGCCTTGAAAGAGGAATGCCTTTATCCACTAGAACTTAAGTGTCATGGTCTTTGCATCTGTGTGTGAGATAATCCCTTCGAAAATCTTATGTAAGGAAAGGCCACATATCTGCACGAAATCTTGTGTAATCCTAAATTCTGGACATTGATATCAACCCATATGTCCTCAAGATATTCTTTGTAATTGTTTATTGTGAAAACATCTTTCACTATGGGCCATGTAATGTATAAATCTTTATCAATGAATAGTTGAATATCTAAGTGAACTGGTATAGTGACAATGCCACTCTCAACTATTTCATTGGTGCTTCTCTCTATGGTGTCCCTTGAGGTGGTTCACTTTAGTTCCATGATGATAACAAATGATGGAGAGATATCACCTCAAAAAGCTACAGTACCTATATGACAAAATGCACTCATGGAAAACAGAAATTAGCTCAAGAAAACTACTCTATTCAACAAGATCAAGGTAAAAACTCACACACTGAGAGGAAATATTACACAATTTCTAGAATGAAGGTGGGATACTGGGCTCTTGAAATACACACTCGTAGTCTCAATAGACAAGGTGGGAGCTAGAGGCTTGAGGTTGTGCAATGCACAGTCCTAGCTGGGAAGACTTCTAAGGGAAGAAAATGCACACTGCATAATCCCAGTGGCTAGAGATGAGGGTTGAGGCTTGTGGATATGCAATGTGTAGTTGGGAAACCCAGTGACTACACATTACATAGTCTCAGAGGCCAAGCTCAAACATTGTCTCTTGAACATGTGAAATTCATAGTTGGGGAAGGAAACTCCTGGCCATTATTGCGTAGATCTGCCAGGGGAGGGGAGTACACAGTGATAGATTTGAGTGCTAGGGTAGGAAGGAATGTAGATATGGCTAAATGGATGATATATCATTGAAAATTAAGTTCCAAAAACAAGTAGGCAAGAGGAAAAATGAACATGCAAAAAATGACCCAACAACGACAACTACTAGTAGGAAAAAGGAAAGAACTCAATGTGACACTTGGAAAATGTGAATGACGAACCAAAAAAACACTTATACAAGATAATATAAGTTAAAAATCCATATAATATGTGAACAAACATTAAAAATAGCACTCATAGAACCCAAAGCGAAAAAAGCGACAAAAAGTGACACATGCAAAACTTAACCAGAAAAGCACTGCAAACTTAGCTGAAAATTCCTTGATCTCCTTGGGAAGGATAAAGATCCAAGATCAAGTGTAGAAATCATATCTAGGGGAATCTATTAAACAGATCTAGGTAGGTTAGGGTTTATGACGCACATGCCTAAAATTAAGGAAAAAGTGCTACTTGCTTAAAAGTCAAGATTAGCAACTTAATGGACTTAATCGAACATTAATTGGGAAACTCCTATTTTTTAGGGGCACCAACTTTGATTTACTGGGAAACTGCCTGTTCACACTAATAAAAGGGATTGCACAATTCCCAATCTCAAGGGCTTTTGCAATTCCTTTCCTTGGTGAATTGCACAGTTTTTTAGGGGAAGAGAAGCTTATGTGCAATTTTTGACCTCAAGGATGGCCTGCCTTCCATGACTGAACATTTCAAATTCTTAAGGCTGGCCTACCTTCCATGATTTTGTAGTTCAAATCCTCAAGGCTCAGCACAATTTATAGAGATAATGGATTGTCCAGTAACAAGAGGGAAGACCGGTAATGTTGCAAGGTCAAGGTAGGAGATTGCTTGCGTGAGAAACATTTTAAATTAGGGTCAAAACAAGACATCACAAGCACTGCATGGAAGGATAATTCTTCAACATTGACATGAATACTTTATGATAGTGAATCATGACTCCTTGTAGATAGAAGGTAGGGTCCTAAATCAAAGCATAGGAAAAATTTTCGAGGGGTGTTATAGCAACTATAAAACCTGGCGACACACTAGTAGAACTCCAACTCTCTATATGGGTCTTATCTCTTGTAAACCAGGTTTAACTCTTCCGGAAGCATTTTTCATTTCATATATCACCATAGCATATTTACTTAGCTTGAGCTAAAGATATAGTCCCTAACATTATCTTCATCGATGACACATTAACAAAGACAAGTCAAACTTAGTTGTTTCGATTAAGGAAGAGAAGTACATAGGTACACAAGTGAAAAGGATTATCAGAGTCTTGGTTTTTATCTCTAGTGTTTCTCTTCTTTCAAAAAGCTTGGACAGTACCTTGACAGAGTCATTTCAGTAACATAAACATTGCTCTACTTGCAGCGAACCTGGACAGTGCCCCGACAAAGTTTCTTGCTTAACCTCCTTGCATAAGAAGACTTTCTCTTTTTTCACCCTTTATTTATTTTTTTCATTTTATTCATAGAAATTTGCATCGACACACATTGATTTCATGGAGTGGAAGAGGGATCCTGACTTATTGAGAGCAAAAAAGGTTGTCCCTTTAGAGAAGGATATTTATAAACCTCTTAAATTCAATCCACTTGTTAAATTTTTCTTCCCTCCTTACTCTACTTGACTTAGTTGGAAAAGGTAAAATAAAATAATCATAAAAATTGATTAGAGTAGGTAATACAAGTTATAGATTCAAGCATAGTAATCCTACTAAGGCTTTCTCTGAGAAAGAACATATTTTACATCAGTGTATCATCGACTAAAAGGTACAAGGGCCATGAAAAGAGAAGGAACAAATAAAAAACCAATCATTGACAGTCACACAATATCCCCTTAAACTTCACCATGCTTACTTTAGAAACCAAATATAGTCTCATGCAAAAAATTATTACACATGAAAGGAAATAAAGGGAGTGAGACAAAACAAAGCAACAACAAAACAACTAACAAAAACTAATCCTACTCCTAAACTAACCAAAACTAGGCCAAGCTCACATAAAATGAAACTTCCAATGTAACCATTGAAGCATTACCTAACTTGTTCGGGCGAGGGTATCCATAGTAAGAAAGGTTATCAAGAATAACAACTGACAAGAAAGATAAACCTGAAGAATACTACATCATCCAAAGACTGAAAACACAAGCAAAAAAATATAAGAAGAGAGAATGTTTGGGAAAAATATAGACTTGTAATTTGACAGACATAAATTATAAACCAGGGGTAGGTAACCTTACGAGATGTTCTGCAAAATATATGCAAGCTAATACTTTAAGTGTTTTTCTAAACAAAAACACATACACACAACTTCAATATCTCTTTTCCTCATCAACACTTAGCAGCAAAGGCCATGGAGTGGATTTAATCATCCCTCTACAACACCTAAAATTGTTGATGATGATCAGAAAAAGATAATGGATCAATCAAACCACAATTAAACCAATTCAAAAATTCACAATGTAAAATTAAATATTACTCAAATAACTCCAAACATATTCATCAAATAAAATTCACCATTTAACCATCATACATGTGTTGCTATAAATGAGAAAAGAGGAACAAAAGTTGTGTAATAATTCTGTCAATTCATGAAACTAATTAAAAGAACATAAATCTGAAACTACGGGAGTTGTGAGTAAAGAGGGATCTCCCTTACTCACAACCCCTTCAACTGCTAAAGGATTTTACATAACAAGATCAATAGAACATGGAACTTTATATGAATCTGAACAAATATTACAATAGTATAAAAGTCGGGTATATCAACCCTTTTCTTTCAAATGAAACATCAAACTATTTATACAAGTGTAGAGGCATAAACTGCCCGAATTAGTAAAACTAACATGCTGCAACTGTTTGCTAATAGTAACTAGAAAAGAAAATACAACCATCTATGAGAGGTCTAAAGATCTGGGTGGTTTTGGTGGCAGTTTTGAAGTAACCAATAGGAGAGCATCCTTGTAAATAGAATTCTTGACAAAACCCATGTTTTCGTTCTTCTCAAGGTTGATTGGAACATAGTAAACCATCAAGATTGCTGCAAGACATCAGAGCAGTTAAAGGAAATCAGTGTATCTATAGGAAATCAATGACTCTACGGGAAATCACAGGTTGTCTGCAGGAAATCACAGAACCACTTCGAAATATGGTTGGTCTGCATGGGATCTTGTCAGAATTCTTGAAATTGTGGATAATTAGATTAGGTATCGTCATTAACTTAAAAAATACTCAATAATAAAAGAAAATGATACTTTTTAAAATGATTTGCATACCTTAAAGCTCACAACACCCTTTTGGTCAAAATACATAGAATATGGCAAAAAGAAAGTTATGAAGGGTCAACAAGAGTTCAAAAGGGGGAAGTAAGGCCTTAGAAACATTATAAAAAATGAACAATGGGGGCTCAACATCTCCCCCACACCTAGCTCCTTGTGTGTCCCCTATGCAAGTAGAAATGTTGCAAATCTGAAGGAAAATTCATTCTTTACCCTGTGTTGTAGCCACTATAGCCAGGTGATCCAATTGAGCCCTGCTGGACTTAGCTTTCTGAACCTTAATTCAATATTCTTGATTCTTCTTCTGTAGGTGCTCAATCTAAACCTAGTTTTTATTCATAACTCAGCATGCCTTTTGATGCTTCACTTTCCACTCATCCATTTCTTTCTGCAGGCATAGGTTGTTCTCCTTTAGAGCTTTGTACTCCTTCTGAAGAAATCGGTCAAACACAGTGAGCTCGGTGATAGATTTCTCCATCTCCTTTAGGAATTTCTTCTTCTTAGAGGTTTCCTCATCCCCACGCTGCCCTTGAGAGGATTGAGGAATACTTGGTTCCTCCCACTCTCTACAACCTTCAATTGTTTTATCCTCACTTTCATGTAGTTATGGATCTTGGAAAGATGCGGCCTCCAGCTCTTCCTTGTCAATGAATGCAACTGACTCAATCTTTACTTGCTTCCCCTTAGATAAGTCTCACGGCTTCTTATCCTTATTCTTAGTTTTAATTTCTTGTACCCCCTCCTCTATAGTTTCCTCTATCTCCTACTTCGTTGTCTGGCTTCTCGTAAAACACCTAGCAAGAGCAGAGGTAGCCTTTGATGGCTTAGGCTTCTTCCCTACAACTTCCCCAACTACCACCACCTCCTCATCTTTCTTAACCTCCTCTGTCAGCTGACCACAGGTTTGGGTTTTCTTTCTCGGCTTATATGCTTGTTCTACCTCTTTAGTTTGCAGTAAATAGGGCTCTCTCTCGTCATCGAAAAAGTAATTTTCTACTAAAAAATCTTTCCATGTTTTATTTTGTTTCTTCAAAATCTCTTTCATGCTAATTTTGACAAGACCATGATGATAGAGGTTCTCCTCTATATGTGATACCCTCTCCTTGGCAGAAGTAGCCATCTTCAACAAAGGAAATTCTAAGATAGTATGGTAAATTCAAGGGCTTGTCTCAGAAATGGTCGAGGAGACTAATATGAAACAGGAAAGATAACTGAAAACGAACTTCACAGGTGATATAATTTTGCAAGAGAAACAAGAGACGTCGGTACTTACTTCTAAGGTAATCCTGCGAAACCTGCTTGCTCTAGTCTGGGTTTGCATGCTCTTTCTTGAGGAAGGTGTGGAAATATCCTTGTTTAATTGCTAGTTCTTAAACCAACGCTCTCCTTCCTATGGAATTCCACAAGCTTGGGCTACCAGCTCCTCAGTCAATCTAAACTTAGTATTACCCACTTGTGCCTTGTTTCCATTTGGGTTTAGATAAAAGGACTTTGTTAATTCTTAATTATGCCCGCTAAACTTTTAAGAATAGAGGCAGTCATCTTGCCTTCTCCAACCTTGTATTACTCTGTGGGTAAGAATCAAGTAATGCATGACCCTAAGGTTTGAACTTGACGACGGACTGCATTTTCAATAGTAGCTAGGAGCGGGAGAGATCATAGTTCAACCAGTTCACTTATATGTCGCTAAGACCAAGCAAGATAATTCAAAACCCAATAAGAAAAAGAATGTTTTAATTTAGGAAAGGTGTAGGGTAATAAGGGAACTTTGAATGATGCAGGATGTGACCATGATTTCCATCATGATCCGTTCTGCAAGATAAATGTTGGGAAGATAACCGACGTACACATCAAAATAATAATCGGGAATGGGAACTCACGTTATGACACAAAGTCTCATAGTCGCCTTATTCTGCAAGGGTGGACATGACTCGTATTCATGCAAATTCGAAATTTTTGTACCATTACCTTTTTACCTTAAGTATTATGCTGCCAAACATACCTACTTGATCTTACCTTACAACAGTCGAGTACCTTGGGTGATGACTGCACTTACTTTGGAATAATAAACCACTTTGACCATATTATATGCAATATTGGCTAATTACATGGCCTCAACTAATAATGAAGATGATCAGTACTTGCCAGATTCTTTAGGATAATGTTATGCTGGAAATTTGTTCTTCAAGAAATAAGTGATTTGCTACAGGAAATGAAACTGCTGAACTTCTCTGCAGGAAACCATGTTCTCCCCCTTTTTTCTGAATAGTTTACCACACATGATTATGGGTGCTAAGGTCGAATGTGCAATAATCTCATTGGATTACTAGCCACTAAGTTCAGTTGTTAACCAACGCGAGGTTCATCACCATTAATGAGAGCGAGGACCATCGTACCTCCAAACCATCCTATAAGGTGTGAATGTATGAGTTGTTATCGAATCCCCTGTAGGATCCATCAGTCAAGGAGCCATGCTGAATCTCCATTGTTGTTGATGAGATAGCCTGTCATTAAGGTATACAAGATTCAAGGCATCAAAAGTCTCTAATCTTGAACCCAGATAATTTGCTGATGTCGATGGGCCAATATTGATGGAAGGAGGGCTTAAGAGATACCACATCAGTCCAACATGAGAAAGCCAAAAATTAAATGAAAGACAAAATTTATTTTGAGGATCTCGAAGGATCTACTATCCTATTATTATAACGAGCCCATGGCAGTTCATGCTTGCTAGATTTCAGTTTTAAAGAGTTTGAAATACCAACAACGAATACTCCAAGGGGGATCCTTTTCCGTAATTAGTCCATTGGGGCCGAGAAAAGGAATAAAACTATACCCAATAGAAATTCCTCTCATGGTTTACTGACCACGAGAAGGCACAAAGTAATCTCATTTTATTATTGTAGAAAATCAAGAAGAGGTAGTGAAAAGAATGATTCCCTTCTCCACCATTTCTAGCTCTTTCTTCTTCACAATCTCTTCCACAAATTCCTCCTTAGATTAAGGCTTCAGATATAGTTTGAGTCTATGTTCATTCACTAATAAGGTAGCATTTCCATCATCAATTGTTTTAACCCAAACAGATCCATTATCAAAAACTTTCTCAATTTCATAGGGGCCAAGCCAATGTGTGTTAAATTTCCCTTCAAAATTCATGAATTTTGAATCAAACAACAATGCCCATTTTCCCTCTTTGAACTGATATTTCTTAATGTATTTTTCATTCCATTTAGCCTATTGTGTTGGATTATATCAGTATGCTAAAAAGAATCTCGCCTAATCTCATCCAACACATTAAGCTGCAGTATTCTTTATTGTTGTGCTTTATTAAGGTTTATGCCCAAATCTATTGCCATCTTAAAAGTTCTAATCTGAAATTCAATTGAAAGTAAAACTTGTTTTCCATACACCAATTCATATGGAGAGAAGCTAGTGGTGTTTCTCCATGTTATCTTGTAGGCCCATAATGTCTCAGGAAGTCGATCAAACCAATCCTTCTTATGTAATTGCACTGTCTTAGTCAGGATTGTCTCCAACACCTTATTTTTTTATTCCACCTTCCCATTAGCCTGTGGATGGTAAGGGGTGAACTTTTGATGAGTAATATGATATTTATGTACAATTCCCTACACAATATTTGACACAAACTGAGTACTTGATTAATAAAAATTTCCCTTGGTACCCCAAATCTTACAAAAATATCAGAAAAAAATAAATTATACCACTGCCTTCTCCATTGCTCTAGGTGGTGCCCTCGCTTCCACCCACTTCATAACATAATCAGGAAAAACTAAAATATACTTCCTACCTTTGGACATAGGATTGATGGGACCTACAAAATCAAGATCCCACCTCTCAAATGGTTCTATGAGAACTTGTGTTTGCAAAGGCATTTTATCCACTTGATCAGTTTTAGCCACTTGAACAGGTCACCCTATTCTTTGGCAGTTGTCACATTTACAAACATACTCCTTTACATCTTCGAAAATACTTGGCTAGTAGTATCTTGAGCAAAGGATCTTATGGGATGTCCTCTTATTTGTAAAATGTCCTCCATATGGTTCACCGTAAAAATCTCTCAAGATATCATATATCTCATCCTCTTTGACACATCTACGAATAATTAAGTCAGGTCTAGTGCGAAAAATGTCTCCTTTTATCCAAGAGTAATCATCATTTTTTCTAATAATTCTCTTTTTTCTGACTATATGAGAAGTAGGGTGGTAACTTTCCTGTAGCAAGATAATTGTCCATATATGCAAACCAAGGTTTTTTGACAGAAATAACAAACAAATTCTCATCGAGAAAGTTATCATTAACAGGAATATCCTCACCTGCATAGTTGAGCCTAGATAGGAAATCAGCTGCTTGATTTTCTTTTCCAGCCTGTCCAATACCATGATGTAAAATTCCTACAACAACAAAATCCACCTAGTAATCCTACCATTAGTGATTGGTTTGTTCATGAGATATTGAATATTAGAATGATCAGTATGTACAAAACCTTCGTAACGAGTGATGTAATGTCTAAACTTATTAATAGCATAAATTACAGCAAGGAGTTCTTTTTCAGTTACAATGTAATTCAATTCTTTAAGAGTTAAATTTTTACTAACAAAATAGATAGCATGGGTTACAAGATTTTCCTTTTTGCCCAATACTGCTTCTATATCTGAATCAGAGGCACCAATGGAAATATGAAAGGGAAATTTCTAATCTGGACCTCTCAAGAGAGGTGCTGAAGAAAGTTTTTCTTTAAGTGTATCAAATGCAGCTTGACACTCATCACTCCAATGAAATTCAAATTCTTTAGTCAATAATTTAAACAATGGCAAGGCTACCTTTGTAAAATTCTCAACAAACCTTTTGTAGTAGCCTTCATGTCCACGAAAACTTTGAACTCCCTTCTGACTGGTTGGTGGGGGAAACTTTTCAATTACTTAGATATTAGCTAGATCAACATTAATTCCTGCAGCAGAAACATGATGACCCAAAACAATACCCTCAATCATAATTATAAAACATTTCTCATTACTCAATGAAAGATTAGTTTCTCTACATCTCTACAAAAATCTCCTAAGATTATATAAAGATTCTTCAAAAGTATCACCCATTACGGTAAGATCGTCCATGTAAACCTCTATGCAATCATGCAAAATATTAGATAGAATACCAAGTATCACCCTTTGAAATGTGGTTGGTGCATTTCATAAACCAAATGGTAGTACCTTATATGCATAGGTTCCCCAGGGACATGTGAATGTTGTCTTCTCCTGGTCCTCTAGAGCTATCTTAATTTGATTTTACCCACTAAACCCATCTAGGAAAGAAAAATACTTCTTCCCTGCTAAGGTGTCCAACACTTGGTCTATAAAAAGACAAGGGAAAGTAATATTTTAATGTAGCTTTCTTTAGCTATCTATAATATACACATACTCACCATTTACCATTCTTTTTAGGGAAAATAACCAGTGGGGATGCCCATTGGATGTCTGAAATAGGATAAGTGAACCCTACATTTAAGAATTTCTATAGTTCATTTTTTAAAATTTCTCTCAAAGTGGGGTTCATTCTTCTTTGTGGTTGTCTCGTAGGCTTGGAATCTCCCTCTATGTAGATACGATGAATGCATGTGTCTAAGTGAATACCCCTCATGTTTGTTTATTCCCAAGCATATGTATCTGAAAAGTATTTCAATGTCTGAAATAATTGTTTCTCTTGTTCAGGAGTCAAGGTAGAATTGATATTTACAATTTTCCAGAAAATATTTCAATTACCTTACCTCCACATTCAGTCATTCAATACACAAGAAATGTAGATAAGAGGGTTGAATGTAATTCAACTGTTGTACTATATTTATAAGAGTTCTGTAGGTCAGTAATGATATCTATATTAGGACTATTCTGCCCCTCTAAATGTTGTGAAAAATCAGGATTATAAATATGACAATTTATCAAATTTTCCTCAGTATTTTCCTTAAGGCTCATGGCTTGGGCTATTGTTAGCACTGGGTGAATAATTTCTTAATTATATTTTTCATCATCCCAATAAGTATTTTCTTATTTTAGGATGGGTTCGGCATGGGGGTATAGGTTGATGTTTTTAGTTTTACCCCCATAAGCAGGTACCTACTTATCTACCTACCTTACGCGTACTGGGACTGTCCAGTTAGCTCTAGGCTTTCTTAAGCAGGCAACAATAGAGAGGTTAGGTAGGTGAGACTGTGTTCTTCCTATGATGGTAATGTTTCCATACCTACACCCTATGTAGGCATCTTTCGTAGCCAACCAAGGTCTCCCCAAGATCAAAGGATGCCTTCCCAAGTTGGTCTTAGGTCGAAGAATATTAAAATATGTAGGGTACTCTTATGAATCTAATGAAATGACAATGTCTTCTAATACACCCTATGGCTTTACCTTAGACTTGTCTGCTAATTCTAACATGGTAGGAGTAGGGGGTAAGTCAAAGGATCCTATGTGAGATAATGTCTCCATTGTCATCACATTGATGGTTGCACCTAAATCGATTAGAGTCTTTCTTATCAGATACCCATTGATAAAGGTGGTAACCACAGGGATTCCAGGGTCTGCATATTTCTCAGTAACAAATCTGGTGGACATAAGACTTGTAAGTTTCCGACCTACTTGAATTGTAGAAGGTTCCTTCTTCTATCTACCTGGTTTCTTGTTACATAGCTCCCTCACTATTTTGGCATAAATTGGGATATCCTTAATTTCTTGTAGTAAGGGGATCTTAATGCATACATTTCTCAGTTCATACACAAGATTGAACTTGGGTGGTTTTATTTTCATCTCCAACCTCTCTGGAAAATGAGGTTCGACAGTATGGGACAAGAAGGTTCTTGTGACTTTGGAATGGTTTATTCTGCTGGTTCTGGTGTTTTTTCTACTTCAGGTGTATCCAGAGTGTCTTCCTCTATAATCTTTTCAATTTTTCTAGGCTGAGTCACCACTTTTCCTGATCTGAGTTTAATTTCCTACAATGAGACAAGAAATTCCTACAACACAGGAATATAAGTTTGCTATAGAGGTTGTGGTGCAATACAATAGGTAGGAAAATTGGGATAGGTGGCCACTCCAATATTGTGAGTAGATTGGACAGATTTATTGTTGGGATTGGATACTGTCTGGGTAGGAAGTTGTGTGGGACGAGGTTGATTTGGTGGGGCAGGCAATTGAAGTTGTTGTTGTGTGGTTGAGCCATTTTTTGTGGTATGGGTTGTGGTGAATAAAATTTTTGAGGGGGATAATTTGGTGCAACATAGTAAGGAAAATTACCCTGCCAAGGTTGTTGTGGAGGCCAGGGCTAACACAACATTGGAATGTTTCACATCTGATTCTAGCCATAAGAAAAGTGAGAATTTTGTTGTGACATACTTGTAGGACATGGTTGCCATGGTTTTTTAGGTGCATTGACAAATTCTTGATCTTCTAGATATGTAACTTTGATCTCTGTAAGAGAAGGACACTAATCAGTAGAATGGTGACCCTCATAAATTCGACATACTTCTATACTATCTGCAGGACATTCCCTCAAGGGATGTTTTTCCAAACACTTCGAGCAAAAAATAGCCAAGGCTTTCTCCACTTCCTCCTACTTCTTCTTAACCTGTAAAACATCTAACTGTGAAGACAAAGTGTTAATAATGTCAGTTTTAAAATTTTCAAATAAGTTTCCCATTTCAACTTTGGTTACCTCAGCCCCTGCAACTGATTTAGTGAATCTCAAAGAAGTATATCTTGATCCTTTTCCAACCTTAGAATTTCCCCTTGAATATTGTTGACACAAATTGCACACATCATCATAAATTAATTTTGATACATCACCTACTCCCATCAAGTTCAAAACCTCAATAGATTTCGGTCTTATGTCTCTTAGCAAAATTGTTCTCAAGGTTTCCTTGTTGAGCTGGTTCATCTTGGATCTTTGCAAATTATACTGGAATATTTCCAATCAGTCTTCCAAGCTTTCTTCCTCCTTCTAGGTCATGCTAAAGATTTATTCCCTAATGCTCCTAGTTTTACAATAATCCTGGTACTTTTTCAGGAAGACCTTCTCCATGTCATCCCATGTCGAAATCGAATTTGAGTCAGTCCCATGAACCATATGAGAGCTGCATATTTTAATGTGGCAGGAAACAACTTCAACTTTTGAGAATTTGAAGAATAATCGTAGCTCCTACACAATACATCAAACTTGAATAAGAAGGCATCAAGATCTTCACTAGAGGTACCACGAAAATTAGGCAAAGCAGAGGGAGGAATTTTTTCATTTGACTGGCCCCATAAAAATATTTGATAGGAAATTCTAATGTAAATGGTTCCTCTTCCTTCTCATGATAGCCCCCATTTGTAGTACTAGTACCCTCTAAATGATCCATATCGAACCAAAAGGAAGTGGGACCCTGCTCAGCTACAGATTCTTCAGAGTTAGTTTTCTGGAACTCTAGCTCTTGAATAAGATTGAAGAGGAATTCCTCTTCAAGCTAACCACTAAGAAATGATGATGTTCCCCTAGTAAGAGGAGATTCTTGATGAGCAACAATAGAGGATTCTCTATTGAAAGGATTCTTCTCCATTGTGGGGGTATTGATCTGCTTAGGATCAACTGTCAATCCATGTTTAGAATTGTCAATCCTCAGTTAATATTCTCCTGACTCCTTTTCCTTATTCTTTACAAAATTCCTTTTCCCTACCAGTTTATTAGTGAATGAAGTGGTGCTCATACCACCACTAAAAATACTTGAAAATTTATATTGGCCCCTATCTATAAAATTCAAAACTTCTACTTACCAAACAATCAGTACATGGCTTTGGCGAATTTTGATCTCTACAGGTGTGTAGGCCTTACCCCTCGTGTTACCACTTTGACTCCCCCAGTCCTGAAAAAAAACTCAGACAAAAGGAAACTACACTAAAACACTTTCACTATCATCCCTTGGCACCTCCTTGATAACGATGCCAAAATGTTTGGGCAAATTATAGATTTATAATTTGACAGACATAAATTATCAACCAGGGGTAGGTAACCTCATGAGATGCTGGAAAAAATAAATGCAGTCTAATTCTTTAAATGTTATTTTAAACAAAACCACATACACACAACTTCAATATCTCTTTTCCTCATCAACACTTAGCAGCAAAGGCTATGGAGCAGATTTAATCATCCCTATACATCACCTAAAATTAATGATGTTGATCAAAAAAATATAATGGATCAATGAAACCACAATTAAACCAATTCAACAATTCGCAATGTAAATTAAAGCTGACTCAAATAACTCCAAACATATTCATCAAATAAGCTTCAATGTTTAACCATCATACATGTGCTACTATAAATTATAAAAGAGGAACAAAAGTTGTGTAATAATTATGTCAATTCATGAAAATAATTAAAAGAACGCAAATCTAAAACTATGGGAGTTATGAGCAAAATGGGGCCCTCCCTTACTCACAACCACTTCAACTGCTAAAGGAGTTTAAACAACAAGATCAACAGAACATGGAATTTTATATTAATCTAAATAAGTATTATAGTAGTATAAAAGTATGGTATATCAATCCTTTTCTTGCAAATGAAACATAAAATTATTTATACAAGTGTAGAGGCATAAACTTGCCTGAATTAGGAAAACTAACATATTGCCATTGTTTGCTAATAATAACTAGAAAATACAATAAAAATAGACATGATGAGTTTGATCCATGACTGAAAGCATGGATCAAACCGATCTCATTGAGTTTGCTGGAGTTGTTTCCCAATACGGCCATCTGTGAGAGGTCTGAAAATTTGGGTGGTTTTAGTGGCAATTTTGAGGCAGACAATACAACAACATCAATGTAAACGGATTTCTTGAAAAAACCCATGTTTTCATCCTCCTCGAGGCCGACTAGAACATACTCAACCATTAAGATCACTGCAGGAAATTAGAGCAGTTACAGGAAATCAGCTTATCTACGGGAAATCAGCGACTCTACAGGAAATCATGGGTTGTCTGTAGGAAATCACGAAACCTCTTCAAGAGATCGTTGTTCTACATGGGATCCAATCAACATTCTTGAAATTGTAGATAATTTGATTAGGTATCATTTAACTTCAAAAATACTCAAGAATAAAATGAATTGATATTTTTTAAAATGATTTGCATACCTTAAAGCTCACAACACCCTTTTGGTCAAAACACATAGAATATGGAAAAAGGAGAGTTATGAAGGGTAAAAAAGAGTTCAAAAAGGGGAAGAAAGGCCTTAGAAATGTTATCAAAAATGAAAAAAATCATGGCTCAACAAAGTATATGCTAAATATTTTTCTGATGCATTATGATGTTAATGCACGTTACAACAAGTTTTCATGCTAAAGCATTCTTCCTAACTTACAAACTTGGAAAACATGAAGAAAATGATTTTTTTTTGTTTTGCAAATAGGTTTTCAAGTATGATTCCTCCAATGTTTGAGTGATAGGATCATGGAAAACAAGTGAAGCATTTGACGATTGTTAAATAGATTGATTTTAAAATTTTGTAATCAACTAATGAGTATTCTTGAGAGAGAAAGTACTATCATGATCATTCTTGGAACTAGCATCAATACTTTGAGAAACTAACATAACCATTAGCACAGGATGAAATGCCTCAACAATGAGCGGTACTTCTAAGATATTAGAAGATAGATCGTTGAAAAATGGTGGCTTAGAATAATCAATAGTAGAAGATACATAGTCATACATAGATGAGTCAATTAAAAACCCACGACAACCTTGATAAGAAATTTCTCCATCTGAAAAAATGGAATCTCATGATTTGATGAATCATAGAGAGGGGTAAATTGAAAACAAGTAATTCCAATCTCTATTTCTTCAAAGTGATTAGAAGATCAATGGGTGAGATTGCAAGGAGAATAATTTTCCTCACCCTATTCAAATGTAAAATTGACACTCCAAGAGTCTTAAGTGTGATTAGGATTAACATTGTCAGAAACTGACTCTTCAAAATATACAACAAGTATGCAGGGATCATGGAAGATGTTAGGATAATCAGGGAGAGGTGGGAAAGGAGAAACATCAACTTTCATCGCAAATTCTTGTTCAAAAATAGAGTCCCACACATAGTCATTATGAATGACATTGCAAATTTCTTGGTTAAGACTAACTCCATCCTGAATTTGATCCTCATGAGGACCAAAAGAAGTGATTGTAAGAGGTATATATAACAACTCATGATTAAGAGGATCAAAGGAACCATCAAATGGAGGATTTTGAGAAAGAACATCACTAGTAAAATCAACTCCACGGTCAAAAATTGTGTTTAAATTTTGAATATGTGGGGTAGAAGAATATGGTGGTAGATCAACGGATAAAATTTCAAATTCTCCAACCTCAACCTATGTACATGGAGTTGTTTGATGAAGGGAATATGAAGTTTCACTTGCAACAAAAAATTCCTCCATCACAGATTTAAGAGCTCCATAACTAATATATGTTGGGAGACTTTCAAAGAATTCATATTCTGTAGGATTCATCGAAATATGAAGAAGAAATTCAAAATTCTCTTTCATGAAACTCCAATCGATATCATCCTCAGAAAATTCATAACATAAATGAATAAAGCGATTGTGAAAATCTTGAAGAGATTCATCCAATACTTTTCTAAGATGTACGATTTTCTTATAAACAGATTTATAATCATACCTATCAAAGGCACAATAGAGCTCCTTGAAAAGATGTTCAAAAGATTGAATGGAAGCGATTGGTAATGTGTAGTGCCATTCTTTAACATGTGCTTTGAACATAAGGATGAACAACCTGCAAGGAGTATCCTCATAGTGAATTTCATGATAAGTGGAAAATTCAAGAAAGCGAGCGGTGTACTCAAGAATGGTTGTTATTCCCTTGCCATCAAAATTCATATTTGACAAGTCTTGAATTTTCCGCAAGGGAAGTTTTAGATTTCCAACTCTGGAAAAACATGTTGGGGGAAAGATATGGGAAGCAACCATTTATAAGATAAGAAAAGTTCAAATAGACTTCATGAGCTCAGCTTGTCACTTGGCCCTCCTTCTAGTTCTAGAAATGTTGACAGTGTTGGAACTACTAACATTCTGGGGGTCTCCCCAATATGAAGTAACAATTAGACCTCACATTGTTTGGAGTAGGAGCCCCATCTAGAATATGGAATTGTTTATGAAATAGTGGATTTTAGTGGTATGCTTTGGCTACAATACCGCATAGAATGATTTACTTGTAACTTTGGTGAAACAAGTATTTAAATTTTTGAAGTGTCAAGTGCAATGCATGAGTGGTTCTATTGTAAAAATTGGGGAATAAGTGAGCCCCTTAGAAGCTTGTACTAGTACACAACTTGAAAGGAACACATGAGCATAAAAGGAATCATAAGTTAGTCTGCAAAATACTTCACAAGATAACCATGATTGAATTACATAACAACACACATTCAACAAGATTCATACTAATGGAAATGAAATAGTTCATAAGCATTAGCATAAATGAAATAACATATATTGCAAACATAACAAGAGTAGTCCTACTATATTCACCACATATGCATGGAAACGTGTCGGCTCTAAGCTTTTATTAAAGTCAAAGTCCCAAACATACATATACAATTTGACAAACCAATAGTCCCAATAATGGAACATGAAGCCAACACCTACTTCTCTAAACAAAGATACTCCCTCTATGCTAAGGAGAAGCCAAGGCTCATAACAAAACTTCCTCTCTGTATTCTAGGCCAAAATCCCAACCAAAATCCCTTTACATGAATAATGCAGGTATATTTATAACAAATGAGATGACTATCCATCTCCCTTTGTGACTCTTTGACTTCCCTCATGACCTTTTGACTTATTTTACATAATGACTCTTCATATTCCAAAATTGACACTTGGACTTCCACTTACAAAAATACTTTAAATACAAAGTTACATATACTCATCTAGGAAAATTTGGGTAGAGTCAACTAGACAACCGAATAAGACAAACAACATGTCAAGCTTGAGTTCGGGGAAACTCTGCCTCAGCCACTTCAACTTGTAGATTCTTGATTACATGGTGATTCCAAGCTTTACACTATACAATGACTTCCCCAAAATTTGCGATGGGATCATCTAGAAGCGAAATCTACCCTCCATTGCATATGGGTACGAAACATTAGTTCTTTCTTTAGCAAGAGAAACATGTTATTGATTTTGACTGGACCACCAATATATTTTTTCATATCATGCCTGTTAACCTCTAGATCTTCCTTGTTAGAGATTTTCCTAAGATGATCCAAGTATTCATCAACCTCCTGATTGTGTTCATTCCTTTAGATTTGGTGAGTGAGCTAACTAAAGGTATATTGTGTGACTTCACCATGAAATCCACACTGTTGTACTACCATGCATAAGGGGCTTGAATTTGGGCAATGAATGACCCAAGGTTTTTCTTGCTCTGGATAAGAATCCACACCGCTCCTTTCTCTAACTTATTATGTTTTCCTTTTTTCTTCACTAACTCAGGAGGTGCACCTCTGTAATACATTCCCAACTCATGCACAACAACAATGGTTGTATGAAAAATATTTAGAACTTCAACATTATCTTTTCACTTATGTTGCATGTCGTGCAAGAGAAAAACTACTTTATGTAGGGTGACAAGATCCTTAGAGAGGCTCCTCATGGTCACTCCCAATGTTGATACTTCACCAAGTGTTGGCTTGAGGGATCTTGACCCAAGTTCAGAGTTAGCTATGCCAACTACAAAACCATAAATTGTTGGCCCCCTCGGAAACAACCCACGTAGCGTAGGCTGCAGTCTCACCCAAAGTAGTATTAGGGGATGACAAAACCAGGTTTCTACATCCAAAGGTTAGTATGATGGGTTCTTATGGCTTCTAGCACTTATTTCCAACCTTCACAAATATTAATCATTAAAATACATATAATTAAAGTAACTTGCAGAAACAGAATATAACCCTTTGCGAAGCTCTTTAAAGATTGATAACATGAAGTAAATGGGCAGATCTACTACTTTCATGAATCAATTAAATAGTTATTCATATAAATCTAGAAAACCGAGAAAATATATAGAAATTGCATAATAAATACAAATGCACATATACGCAATTATGGCTCCAAAACAGTCTTTATTAGATGTATTTGTTTTTTTACAGACTCTTCTTCCTTGCGCACACAGCTTCAGGGGCCCACGCACTCATCCTGTGGACTTACCAAGGTCTTTGTGTACTTAGTAGTAGGAACCTTCCCCTTTGCTTAATTACATGAAACAGACTTTCCTGTCTCAGACTACTTGCCCATATAATGATCTTCAATTCTTGACTGACTTCCTAGACTCGCTATGACTCCTTTATATAGTTTTCTCTTTTACAATACCATGGTTTGCAGACCATGGGTGGGTCACAAAACTCGCTATCTTCTAACAAAGTAAGGGACTAAAGCCCCTTCTAACTCCTATGACCTTCAAGCTTCGCTCCCTCAAAACACAGAGACTTTATAAGTATAATAAAATTAATTACAAAATTTACCCCATGGACCCTATTCCAACAGGCCCCCAAATAAATTTCATGACTCGTCCTTGAGTCACTCTTTAGGTGGCACTTCAATCTTCGCCTGTAACTCACTGAACTCGATCTTCAGCACCTACAGATATGTTGTTTCCTAAGCAGTAGATTAGCACACTTCGTAGACCAATTTTTTAGTAGTAGGGCCTTCAACTCCAAGGCCCATGGTCCTCTGTGTAATCCAACCGTTCCCTCCAATTTTGGGTCATTAATGCATCTTTGGTTGCTGAGTTCCAAAGATATGCTCCATAAATACGTTTCCCCCGCTCCTTTCAACGGAAAGTTTTCCATCCAATCAGCTATAGTGCTTCCAATGGTCAATTTTTGGCCAGGCTGTGTGGCACCTAACCTTGTGGCACAGATCCCCTCGGTACCTCAGTTCAATTCGTCATGCAACCTCCTCACTTTAGCTTTCCAACTTTCGGGCAGTGTAGTTTATAATCCCATACTTCTTACAACTTCCTGGAGTACTAAGACTATCCTACAATCATATAGTCATTGTGCAAGGATGGGATCACCTTGTACAACTTCAATCGATTTCATTCTTGAAGGTGCGTTGTTTGATATGGTGAGCATGCCATGCCTTTTCATGGTCCTTTTGCCCCTATTGATGAAATCCTACCAAGACGCGATCCTCTTCCAACTCTACGCAATGCACAAGTCATCCCTCCATGGTATCGTGATCAACCATGTCTATAACTGTTGCAATCCATAAACTTGGCATAATGTATTCCATGGGCATTATAACCTCCTACCCATATACCAATCTGAACGGGGTTTGTCCTGTCAACTTCTTACAGGTAGTCTTGTATGTTGAAAGGACCGCAGGTATGTGCACATCCCAATCATTTTGCTTCGTGTTGCAAATATTCATCAAGGCGATTTCCAGAATTTTGTTGAAGGCTTGTACTGTGCCATTCGCTTGAGGGTTATAAGGCATACTATTTTGATGACAAACCTAGATTTATTCAAGCAATGCAACAATTGTTTCATTTAATAAGTGTGTGCCCCTATCAATCATTAAAATATTGGGGTAGCCAAACCGAGACAAAATATACTCAAAGATAAATTTCACAGTTGTACCTATACTACAATGTTTTACTGGCTATGCTTCTGCCCACCTAGTCAAGTATTCGGTTGTTGTACTAATATACCCCTCCCATGTATTTTTTCCTAGTGATTGTATTGTTCCCACAAAATCTATTATCCACTTATCAAACACCTGCAATGTTACTTGTGGATTTAGGGGCAATTCATCTCTTCACGATGGTCTTCCCATCCTCTGACAAACATCACATGCCCTGTAATAGGCCTTAGAGTCCTTATGCATAGTAGGCCACCAAAGTCCTGTGCGAGAGATTTTCTCCACAGTTGCTCTGCCTATGTAATGTCCTCTTGCTACTCTTCCATGTGCTTCTGCAACAATGCTTGACGGCTCATACTCCAGGACATATCTGCACAATATTACATCAGAGCCCATTTTATATAAGTGTCCGACAATAATAGAGAAATCAATAGCCCGGACCACTAGTTCCTTCTTTTGTTGCATCCAATATCCTTCCGGGGGTGTATCTGTAGATAAGAAATGAATAATATCCGTGAAGTGATCATCTACAATGCGAACAACGAAGAGTTGCGCATCACGCAACCCTTCCTCCAAAATTGTAGGTTCATTACCATTCTCAATCCACGAGAGGTGATAGGGACTAGCATTTAGGCACCTTGGCTTCACAATTACCTCAAAATCGTATTCCTGGAATAGAAATAACCACTTGCAAATATTCCTCCCCAACACAGGCTTGTTGACCAAGTATTACAGAGAAGAATGGTATGTATACATCTTGAAGTGCACTCCTAATAGATAGTGTCAGAATTTCTGTAAGGCGTACACCATTGCTAGCCCTTCGTACTCTGTGATTGAGTAGTTCCTTTCCACCTTTGACAACTTCCTACATGCGAATTCTATTGGGTGGTCGATATCGCCTTCACCTAGTTGTGTCAAAACAACACCTAGCACAATATAGGACGCATCTACATGAACATGAAACTCCTTCTTCCAATCAGGGAATATTAAAATGGGCGTGGTAACCATTTTTTCCTTCAAAACATCCAAAATTTTCTAGCAATCCTTGTCCCAACAAAATGTCGCATCCTTTTTCAACAATTTTTCCATTGGCGCAGTTATTTGTGCGTATGCTTTGATGAAATTCCTGTAATACTTAATATGGCCCAACGTTGCGCACAACTATTTAACATTCTTCGGGGCCTCCAAATTAACAATAACTACAATCTTGGCAAGGTCTACCATCAATCCCTGTTTGCAAACCACATGGCCCAAGAGTATCCCATAAGGTACACATACTATGCATTTGTTCAAGTTAAGGGCTATCTAATGTTTCCGACAGCTATTCAGCATGAGGTGCAGAATAGCAACATGGAGCTTTACCAATCCAAACACTGTCCAGTCATCAAAGTAGACCTCAAAAAACTTGTCAATAAACTCTTTGAAGGCTGCAATTACCACTAGTGACAATATTGCAGGCAAATTCTTTAGCCCAAAAGGTATCACTGTATATTGGAAACAACCCCACTCAATTGCAAAGGTGGTTTTACTCTGATCCCCCAACACAATCTTGATTTGGGGGTACCCTGAGAACCCATATGTGAATGAGTAGGCTTCCTTCCCTCAAACATTCTCCAGTACCTCATCTGTGAATGGTGTAGGGAATGGGTCATGGACACATGCATCATTAAACTTCCTCAAGTCTACGCATATTATAATTTCACCCTGCTGCTTCTTTTCTTTAACCACCATGGGACTAACCCAACCAGATTCCTCCACAGGTTCAATGATCCCAACTTCAAACATCCTATCCAATTCCTTCCGCACCGTTTCGTTATACTTGGTATTTAATCTGTAGGGGCGCTGCTTTACTGGCTTCACATCTGGCTTCAAAGTGATCTTCATGACACCCAGATCCCCTACTATCCCTTTTAAATTAGAGAACTTGCTGGGGAACAAGTCCTGATACTTGCACAATAACTTCACAACTTTATCAAATGTATCTTCATCCCAATAATCACCTATCTTCACAAACTTCGGTTGCGCTTCTGACCCAATATTCACTTTCTTGGTTTTCATAAGTTTTGATATATCGGGGATTTCTGCCTTAGGTCCCTCAACTCCGTGTTGTCCTTGAGACTCAGGAATATTAATGTTTCTAGGATCTTCTTATCCCTTCTCCATGGTCACATTATAACATTCAAGTGCATGGAACAACTATGTACTCCATTCTGGCTATACCGATTCAACCATTTCTTCAGGCATTTTGAATATCGCATCTTTGATCTCCTGGAGCGCTTCATCTATACAATCAAACCCATATTCAGAGATGAAAGTTAACAAGAAACTTTCTTTCAGGACATCCCATTCTACAATCCCATGTGGTATCTCAGTTTCTAAATACTAGTTCATTGGAATGGTATCCAAAGTATGAAAAAATATATGAACCCACTCCAGCTGCGGTTCTTCTCCCCATGCTTTCATCCATCACTCCAAATTCTTGCGCGGATCATCCTTTCCTATGTGTTTCTCCACAATGCGGGTATTAGCATACCGAAAGCTCAACTTCATCATTATTCAGTACTTTTTCTAATTGAAAAAGTTGTACTTATGCATGCCCCACTAGCGGGCAGGTGTAGCTCGCAATGCAATGTCTAACGCTTGGAGTCGATGTTCCTCTAGTACATCCCTTTCAAATTTTTCTACGAATAAATTAACGTCCTCTAAACCATCATAAGATGGTAAATTGTGTACCTTGATGGATATACATTGTAGCGATTTCTTAAGCTTGTTGCAAGGTAATGATGATAATTCAAGCAATCAGTTCTGCCAATGTTCCATCTCCTAGTCTAAATCAGAATTAAAGGAGCTATCCTTCTCCCACGTAATCTGCCCATCCACCGTAGGTTTGATCCAATATTCATCCCACGCAGCCAACTTATATATTTTCTCATTGCCATCGTCCTTCTCATAATCGCAGTCTGGTTTGGTATATCACGCACCTTCAGATGGATCCAGTGGCACAATCACCCTTAGTTATTTCTTCTCAAATGTCATACTGCGCTTCTTTAGATTGATGACTACGTTCATATCAAATTCCCAACCAACCAAGTAGTGTTGGATATGGGTTACTGTCGTCCACGATTTCGATCACTTCAAAGTTGGCCATGGTTTGCTCCCGTTCAATATCCACATTCACTCCATGTAGGCACCCCATAGGAATAATATTATGTTGATTGGCCATTCTCAGCTAGATCAGGGGCCACTATAACATTGGTATTCCCATTCTTTCCCATATTTTCTTTGATAGAACATTTGCATCAGATCCTAAATCGAGAATTACCTGTTCCATTTAATATTCTCCAATTTGTGCAGTCAACCTCATTTCACGACCAATTCTCTTCTTGATTTTTCCCACCTTATGTACTGTGCGCAACTCTAGTAGAGGCTTGTTCTTACCAGTGCAATTATATATCAATTATTGCAGTCCTTCTACTATCTTCTTTGTTATAAAATTATATATTACTGAGCAATGGAGCACATAAAAATATTGCAAAAATATAAACATAGAAAACGCATAAAAGAAGAGAGACACATATATAGATGGTTCACCCAATTTGGGCTATGTCCACGGAGAAACAACTAGTCCTTCCTTTTATATTATGCAACAAAATGAAGAGATACAACCTACAACAGATCCGTTGTAATTCCCTCTTCGCTCTCACACAATCTTCTCTCTCTTTCGCGCTCAAAATACACATCTACATAACCGCAATACAATTCCTTCATATATAGCGAGGGGTTGCCTTCTAAGGAAAAAAACCCTAAATTAAACATAACTTCTACCCTCAGATTTCTGCCTAATGAATGACCCAGATTAACCCCTGGACTTGCCTGGCGGCACGCATAAATGGGCGGTATTGCCTCTCCATTACGAGCTAGGGTCCAATGTGGCGATACCTTTGAATAAAGAAGATAATCAAGCTCCACACCCAACATTATTATCCCTTATGAGTTTCATACAATTTTTTAAAAATGATGCTAATAATGATGGGTTTGTCTCCTGCACAATACTGGTTTCTTTAGATTTTCCCCTATTTTGAGTCCTTGAGGTGGATGTTCCTTCATTTGTAAAGCTCCTCTTTTATAACATAAACGTTTCCTTCACCTTATTTAGATCGAATCTCATCTCCTTATTCGTAGCCTTGCGAACCCACACATCGGCTTCTAGTTGTTTCCCCTTACCGTCTCTAGTAGCTATACTGCTTTGTGTAACAATATTGAAACTGGGTCCATATTCACGAGGCTCGGACCTCATCATATGTATGTTCTGCGAAGCCTACTGAGTCTTCTTTTATTGCATCTTCACGATAAGAACTAGGCAATCTTCTATAACATGGTCAAACTGGTGACAATATTGACATGAAGGGTGCATTGAATTATGAAAATCCCACGCAAAATGACTGGCTTCTCCACAATTGTAACAGATGATCTGACGACGACCCCTTCCATCTCCTCCTCCTCGCCCTCCTCCTCACCCTTGCAATCCTCCGCATACCGTAGTTTCACCCTGATCTTGTTAAGGACAAGTCTTTGTCTACATTCTATACGTAGGGGTTTTATCCATCATTAATCCGTAACTTCGACATTGGCACTCATCATGACCTAGAGATTTACAGAAATTGCAAAACCCTTGTTGGGGGGTCTATACAAACTTCTGTAGTAAATGACAATTATCTATTGCATGTTGTCCTGTAACTTGAAAAATAGCACACCACGGTGCTACTCATGTGCTTGGCCCACCGATATTTTCTCGCTTCAGGGGGAGAGAGCCTCCCCCAATAAGATAATTCTTATAAATCAGGAAATGGTCCTTATCATGACCACAACATTTTCATTTCAAGCACCAAACTTCTACGTGAACCTCATTGTAGGCTTCCTTTCCCTTGTTTACATTTTGCAACTCCATATACACACTAGCCAGCTATGACTAGATTTGCTGCACTCCCAGATTCGTATCCTGAATGGGCAAAGCTTCCAATCTCATAGAACTCTATAATGCTTTAGCCTTTGTGCCAATTTTCTACTGTGATAGAAAAAATTTCATATGGGGTAACAACGAAGCAATGTACCAATCCCTATGTTGATCATCTGTGATCTACATATTAGCTTACTGGAGCAGACACTTGAACCTCTGATCGAAGTCCTATGCAGACTCGTTTACCTTATGCTGGATGTATTTGACCTCTATCACTGACTGAGCTTATGACTTAGGCTTCTTGAATTCACTATTGAGCACCTTCTTTGTATCATCTAGTGTTACATTTGGATGTGCTGAACAATACTTAATGTACTAGCTGAGTGCTCTATCTTTCAGTTTTGTAACCAAATGTGCTTTCTTCAAATCATCATATGTAATTTGTTGTGACTTCCACATGGTATTTTCTACAAACTAAAACTATTCAGGGTCTTCTGTCCCCAGACCCTTGAATATGGGCATCTTCATCACGTTGGCCATGTTAAATATTGGAGGTGGAGGTGGAGGTGGAAGTGGAGGTGTAGGTGTAGGTGTGTGAGGCAGAGGTGGTGGTGGGGGTAGAGTGGATGGATTTGGTATCCCCATGATACCCTACTTTACCATCTGTAGTGCATCGAGAGGTGTCCTTAGAACACTACTTTCTTCGTCACTATCAGACGCTCCCAATAGAGGAATATACTCAGTGCATGAATCTAGATCTCTTATGAATGTTTTTCCACTTCGCATAGCTCCCATCAGACCTTTTCTAAACATTAATTTAATGACATAATCCTTTTCTTGCACAATAGCATTTTAATCCAAGTCTTTAGGGATTTGAGATACTTACCTCTAGGTCCCTTGAAGAATATTTGTTCATCTTTGTTATAACTTACAAATGTATCGATCACGAACTCAATAATGAATCCACCCAAAATGTTATCGATCTAGTAATCGACAACCCTTGCGATCTTGTTTTCTAAATATTCCATATGTCTTACCAAATTTGGAGTCCACACAATAGGGTTGTCCAAACTCCACGTGCCTTGGCTATTTGCCAATTTGGATAACCAATGGTGTAATTCGCATGGAAAAGAGTAGAAAAAAATCTCGTGCTCATCTGTATATAGGTATCTATTCAACCACGCTTCATTTAATTGGCACAGATTCCTGTTTTCTTGGGCTACAAATTCATGCAGCCTCTAATCTATTTAATTCTCGATTTCCTTCTTAGTTGGGAACCATTTATTCGACATCACACATTCCTCAGAGAGATCCCGGTCCTGACAATGGAACCAGTTTTTGGCTTGAGGGGTCTTGACCCAGGTTTAGAGTTAGTTGTGCCAACCAACAAAACCCTAAACCACTGGACCCTTCGGAAACAACCCACGTAGCATAGGCTGCAGTCTCACCCGAAGAAGTATTGGGGTATGACAGAACCAGGTTTGTGCATCCAGAGGTTAGTGTGATGGGTTTCTGTGGCTTCTAGGTCTTATTTCCAACCTTCACAAACACTAACCCTTAAAATACAGATAATTGCAGTAACTTGCAAAAACATAATCTAACCCTTCGTGAAGCACTTTAAACATTCATCGCATCAATTAAATTAGAAGATCTACTACTTTCACTCATCAATTAAATATTTATTCATATAAATTCAGATAACTAAGTGAATCTCTAGAAATTTAATAAGTAAATACAAATGCACAGATACACAATTATGGCTCCAAAATAGTTTTTATTAGATATATTTCTTTCTTTTATAGACTGTTCTTCCTTTCACACATAGCTGTAGGGGCCCGTGCACTCATCCTGCGGACTTACCAAGGCCTATGTGCACTTAGTAGCAGGATCCTTCCCCTTCACCTAAGTATAGGAAATAGACTTTCCTATATCAGACTACTTGTCCATACAATGATCTTCAATTCTTGGCTGACTTCCTAGACTCGCTATGACACCTTTATATAGCTTTCTCTTTTACAATACCATTGTTTGTGGACCATGGATGGGTCAAAAAACTCCCTATATTATAACAAACTAAGGGACTAAAGCCCCTTTTGACTCCTATGACCTTCGCACTCCACTCCCTCAAAACACAGAGACTTTATAAGTATAACAAAATAAATTACAAAATTTACCCCAGGGGACCCTGTCCCAACACCAAGTATGGTGGCCTTGAGTTTTTATAAATACACCTGTGTGGGAGCTACTTTTCAGACCTCTTCTTGGAGTTGTTTGATTTATTTCCTTGCAACCTCTAAGTTCTTCTCCATCTATCAGTTTTCGGCCATAAAATACTTTGTGTTTGACTTGGAATCACTTGCTAAGGACAACTTGGCTGCAATAATGGCTTTTGGATACTTGTTGGCGTCCATCACAATCACCTTTTCTTTGATAAAATAAGGATGCATGAGATCATTTGGGAAGTGTTTCTTTCTTACCTATATGATCTTCTTCTGTATCTCATCATAGGTCAAGTTTTATATATCCATCATCAAATCTTCATCAAGAGGAGCAATTTCCTCTTCCTCGCTTGGACCTTTCTCTACTGTAGGAGGAGAGGGAGATTGTTTGGTGATCTACTGTGTGGAAGACAAGAGATAAACATCTTAGTTTTGCTGCTCTAGTTCTACCTCTATATCTTGGATTACTATCATATTCAATTTCTTGAGAAAGTTCCTTATCTTGCAACTACTTTCTCTCTTCTTCAAGTAGTCAATTATGTTCCTCTTCTTCAGCTTGATTTCATCTTGCTTCTTCCTATTCTTTTCTTCTCCTTTCTTATTCTTGTATCTGCCTTTCTTCTTCTAGTCTCTTTTGTTCTTGTTCTTCCTTCTTCTTTATTTCTTCCTCGTGCTTCCTCTACTTCCTCTTTCTTTCTACTACTATGGATGCTTTCAAGATGATGGGGTCTGCTTTAAATTTGTGGCTCTGCTGTTTTGTTGGACTATGCACAACCTTTATCTTTCCCTTTTCACACACTAGGTTGCACCTTTCTACTGATTCTACTTCTGGAGTGGCTTCTTTTTGAGGAGTAACTTTTTATGTACCTATGGAACTGACTGGTTCATAGGGCTTGGATGCATTGTAATAATTATTTATCCTTTCCTCCTCAGGTCTAGAATAAGTCTCGTTTGGCCAAGTAAAATGTATCTTTACACAATGTTGCTTGCAAACACTCGTAAGATGATACGCATTATAGTCCTTGCGACTAAATGGATTTTTTTTTTATCTCTTTTCCTTCAGTGTCAGCAACCTTTAGATTGTTGATCTTGTACAAAAGAATTTTCAAAGGAAGAGCGGATCAAGGTGCTTTCTTCTTCCTCTACAACACTCCTAAAAAACTGGTGGAAAGATGATAAGCTAATTCATGCATGATCAATTTTTCAGTGGCATATGTTGGTAACAGATGTGGATACTTATAATCACCAAACACTTTGAGGTGAGTGTCATTCGGTGAGGTAAACTAATAAACCAATTTTGACACTACTTCCATCGCCTCATGGGACATGCAAGGTGGGTCTTCCTAAAAGATCATCTTGTACAATGGAATGAGGAAGTGATCCATCAGCTTCTCTATGACTCCTTTGTAGCTGCACTCAGAAAGAAACTTGCAGTAAATGTGTAAAGCAGGTTCCTTTGGTGACAAATTCCAACTTATGCTAGGAAAATATTTCTAATCACATCTCATCCAAAAAATAAGTAGACATGTAGAACATGGATTCCTTACCCTTGGGTGGGTTCTTGGAATTAGTCACATGGATCTTCAACTATTGAGCCAGCATGTTCGACTAGAGTAATTATTTTCCTTCATTCACAACTTGATGGAGAAAGAATTCCTAGCCTTTGGGAAATCTCTCGGTACTCTTCTAACCATAGATTTGAAAACATAGAACTATCAAGTACTGAAATGCCTTCCTCAGAGATTTGGTCTTGTAAGTGTTTCTGGGTGTTGGGCAGAATTTGGATACCTCTTTCACCCAAATTTTGATGAAATATTTTGTTCTCAAGTAACTAGTGACTACATATAAGTGAGATTCCATGTAGACTTCTGGAGGTGGAAAATGATACATAAGATGAAAATCGTGTGCCAAGAAAGAGGCAAAGCTTTGTCCACTAGAATTGTTGAGGATCATGGTCTTTTCCTCTATGTGTGACAAAATCTATTTGACAATGTATGTGCAAGGAAATTTCGGATACCTGCATGAAATTTTTTGTAATCCTAACTTCTGGACATTTATGTAAACATTTATGTCCTCAAGATCTGCTTTGTAACTTTTTGTTGAGAAACCATCTTTCATTGTGTGCCATGCAATGTTTGAATCTTTCTCAGTGAATATTTAATTTTATGAAAGAACTTTCATAGTGACAAGATCACTCTCAATTATTTCATCAATGTTTCTCTCTATGGTGTTCCTTGAGCTGGATCTCTTTGTTTCCATGATGATAAAAATTGATGGAGAGAGATCGCCTCAAAAAGTTGCAGTACTTATATGACAAAATGCACTGATGGAAAACACAAACTAGCTCAAGAAAAACAGTTTATTTAGCAAGATCAAGGCATAAACTCACACATTGAGAGGAAATATTGTGTGATTCCTAGATTGTAGGTGGGATAATGAGCTCTTGAACTGTGCATGGCATAATATCAATAAAAATGGTGTGTTGGCTTAAGGGGGCCTGACCCATGTTCAGAGTTGTTTGCGTGAACCAAGAAAACCCAAACTTTTGGCCCTTCCGGTAACAACCTGCATAGCGCATGTTGTAGTCTCACCTGAAGCAGTATTGGGAGATTCTAGAACCAGGTTTTTGCATCAAGGGACATGTGATAAGTGGTTCTTAAGATCTTGTATCTGAGATCTGCCTTTGCACAGATCGATATCCTTCTAGGGCTCGCTACTGTAACTCAAGTAAAACGGCTTCTAGACCTTTGTGAAGGTCCGTGATCAGTCTTTATAGACCCTAAGGAAGCAGTCTATCTACTTTTGCATGCTAATCAATAGCCCTAGATCTACCTTTGCACAGATCTACCCAACTCGCCCGCAATCATAACAGAATTAACCCTTAACTTTGTGAGCACAGATAATTACTTAATTCATTCATAATCATTATAGTTCAATAGATTCATGCAACAATTACACATTATTCCATGAAAAACACTTTAGTAAGTGACAGAACATAACATACATAGAACTCGCAATAAGGATCAAATGCAAAGTATTTCTTCAGAATCAATCTTTTTTTAAGCTTCAATGTTCATATTACAGACTCCTTTACCATGTGCACTAAGCTGCAGGGGTCCATGCACTCAGTTACAAACTTACCAAGGCCTCCTACGCACTCAACTGAAGGAGCCTTCTCTTTTTCTTAAGTACATGAATCATAGCCTTCCTGCCTTAGCACTTGCCCCAAAACAATCTCTATCTTCACTCCCAATCAACTACTATTAGTTATCGCTCACTATGACTCAAATATAAATCATTCTTCAATACAATACCATCGTCCATGGACCATGGTTGGGTCTCAAAATTGACCTTTTTTCTTATCCAAACAAGAGGCTAATACCCCTTTGACTCCTATCTACCTGCGTGCTCCACATCCACATTTCGCAAAGGCTTTACATCTTTTACAAAATTTGGGTTTACTAACCCCAAAACTAACCCTAGGGACCCTATCACAAGAGGCCCCCAACAAAAATATCATGACTCACACTCGAGTCAATCAGCTAGCGCCTCAATCTTGCTATGGAGACAACCTAGCTTGATCTATAATATTGCAACTTTAGCAGTGCTTTTTGTCGCGACCTACTGCACTTCTTATACTAACTTCTCCATTGTCGGGCCTTCCATTGCTAGGCACATTGTCCTCTGTGTCTACTGCAACAACTTTATATTTTCCTGAAGTGAGAGAGTAAGCTGGCAGGATTCCTCTAGCCACGGGTGTAATATGGCCTTTCAAAGGGCCTCTTTTCGTTGTAATTCTTCCGTCTGTGCTTGTAGCTTCTTACCCTCCTGTAACTTGGTGAGGTGTTGCACGGGTTCCAAAGTGCGCACAATTTCTCGAACTTCGTCATACTTGCACTTTTCTCTCTGACATCTGTGTTTAGTCTCTACAAGTTTGGGTACTCCTACAAATTTGTCCACAACTCCATTGCTTGATCAAACATCATTTTACAGTCTATAACTGTCACATCCAAGGTATTCATATTCTCTTTGATTGTTGCTCCGAATTTCTCCCAAACCTCTGGCGAAGTAGTTGGCTGCAACTTCAGTTGCAGTTATGATATCTTCATCTGAAAATAAAAAGTAACCCTACCAATCTCATCCTTTGATGCACAAACCATAGTAGGAAATTTTCTCACTTTTGCTGAAGCTACGACATCCTCCAGGATTTTCAATTCTAGAACTGTCTTACAAGCCTACTCTATAGCTATCTCTAGGATCTGACTTCTTGTCTGCAACTCGTTTTCTTTCAGTGCCTAAGATTTCTCCATGAACATCTGCTCATTATTGACCTTAAACTCACAGATGACGGTGAGGGCACGCTGATTTTTGATCCTTAACTCATCTAAAACCCCTTGATGCGACACATGGAGGGTCTGAAGTAGAAATATGGCTAGGTTGACTCCCATGTCCTTCACTATACCTAGCACAACATAGTCCTCCTCTGACTCCATGTGAACAGACCCTCCTGGTAAAGGTATCACTCTAAGCTCCAAAGTCCATGCCAATTCTACTAATGTTTTGCTACCTTGCGCCAGGCCCACTTGCACCCCACTCACTTGCCCAATGCTCACTTCAATCTTGCCAATATGGATCTACATCTCACTTAGATCCTTTTTGATGCTCCCCAGTGTATGCATATATTGTTTCTCAAATTGTTAAGACAACTTTGTTGTTGTGTCTTTGACTTTGTCACCAATCTCATCGAGATCCCCCTCTGTCAAGACCATCGGGTCGATGCATGTCTGCTTATCAGACTTATGCTTCTTTCATTTACCAGTAGCATGCTCCTTTCCATGCCTCTTCAAGGTGAAGGGAGTGTTATGCTCCTCTCCATCGCCTCCTTCCTGACCTAAGAGCTCTTGTTCATCTGTGTGTTGTGAAGCTGATCCTTTGACTTCTTCTATGTCTAGGCATTGTTTCTTAGCCTGTTTTTTTGTAGTGTTCTCTTTCTCAACGCATTCCTTTGAATCACGTACTTTTTCCATAGTTACCCTGTCAGCAGCTTCTTTCTTCTTATTCTCAACCATAGCTCACGCGGACTTCTAGGTTGCTTCCTTACGCTTCTACGTAGTGTTCAACTGCGTAATAGATCTCTCTGCACCTTTGCTCGTACCTACACCAAGCTCCGTGGGTTTGCGCCATTTTGCTAGCCAACTCCCCATGATCTCTTGCACGTCCATCTCAGATACTAAATATGGAAACTTTTCCTATAGGTGCTTTGGGTCCTTTCACACCTGATTGAAACATTGTGAAAATTGGCCTTGAACTCCACGAAGGCCATCAATTTCTCGAACAAGGTTGGGGACAACCTTTGTATTTGACTGATAATCATTCGAAGGTCCATCTCCATCAAGATTCAAATTCTTTTTGACTCCTTGATCCTTTCCAGATCCTCTTTTTCACACAGCGAAGTGAACCTCACTACCTCGGGTAACTCTTCTGGTTGTGGGGGAAACTAATTGTCCTCCATAAATCTCCAAGCTACTAAAATAATAGATAGTAACAACCACGCGTAGTGGAAGGGCTTTCTCTCTTATTGAGCTTCATGACAATTTGCGAGGAACTCTTTGCATAGATACTTTGCCTAATTGGATTGAACTCCCTTCGCACACTGGGTAGCTAATGATACTATCGGCGTCGAAACTTCGTCCATGCGACACTTCCTCATGATTTTTCCTACAAGAATCTTGGTAGCGAACTGCACCACCTAGTCCTGAATGGAGTGGATAGAATATTCACGCAACTTCTTAACGAGACCATATTCTGCCTTCATCTTATATGCTAACTCATTTCTCTGCTTTTCCCGCCAAACTCCTTGGCAGGGTCCACCCCTTTGTAGGGCATCTTTGTGATACGATGAATTAACATTTCTGTGATCGGGATGAGCTCCCTAAGCTAGAAACACCCATCATCCACCAATGCGAGGAGTTGGCACACACACATCATGTTGATAGTCGATCTATGAAAATGTGGTATGCAGAGCATGTGCAGCAACCTCACCTACTCAACACCTCTGACCCACTTCATGGGTTCCAACTACGTAACCCCAGTCTCTTCATAGTATATCTTCGTCATATAATTTCTAGTCAATAAATGTGGGAACCTCTCATGGTCCGCAAGGTCCCAATCCTCCATTTTCAGCACTGGAATGCGTGCTAGTGTTGTGCCTCCAAATTCCACCTGTTCAGGCAACATGGGCGTCGAAATTGTAAATTTCCTTGAGTCTACGTCCTTGGTAACTTTGGTTTTTCCCTTCTCAGAGGGATATATGCTGGGAGTCGTGAGATAGGCTTGACCTCTTTGACATCCAATTCCTCCACACCTTGGTATTCCTCCTCCTCCAAATCAACCACTTTCTCCAGTTGTTTATCTTTTTTCTCTTTCTGTCGCACCTTTGTGTTCTTCCTCGGTGACTGTCTCACTGCCATCAACCTCTTCTTTTTTTCTTTGACAATACATTTCTTTAGCCTAGGCGACCTCAGTGCGGTAGGCATAGGGGTTGTAGCTTCTAAAGTTGAAATCTCCATGCCTGACGTGTTAGAAACGAAAACTTCGAAGCTTATGGATTTTGCTGGGTTTGTAGCAGTCATTCGTTCTATGAATAGATCTCGGGCTTCTGTGGAGAAATTTGCAAATGAGGGACGTGTCATGAAATCCTCCCAAAATTGATGACTCATAATATTCAAACAACAAAGCACCTAGATAACTCTCAGAATGCAAAGTGTTCTTTGAAAAACCAACATGCTCAATTTATAGGAGATTTTGAATTCAAATCCGACTGTTCCCCCCAATTTCTGATCATAAATGCATCTTTGGTGGCATATCTCCAAATATTTCACCATAAATGGTGCCTACCAACTCCTCTTAACTGATTTTTGGCCATCAAATCATGAATAGTAACTCCAACGGCTACTTTTGGACCCATCTGTGCTGTACCATCCTCCATGGCACAACTCATCCAGCGCAACTTCACGTGTTGCACTCCTATCATCTGGCATGGAACCTCCATACTATGTTCTTCACTTAGTTGGGCAACATAGTTTATAGTCCCGTAATCCCTTGCAGCTTCTTGGATTACTAAGACTGCGCTGCTTCCATATAGTCATTACGTAGGGGCAGGATCCCCTATGTGCAACTTCAGCCTACTTCTATTCGCCTTTCTAGGGAATGGTTCCCCATTCAACTTTGCAAGCTGAACTATGCCACCATCTGTGATCTCCTTAATAACATATGGCCCCAACTAGTGCATTTGAAACTTTCCTAGAAATTTCGTGAACTTGCTTTCATATAACAACATTAAATCATCTATCTTGAACATGCAAAACTTAATATGCCGATTATGCCATGCCTTCTCACGTTCCTTCTGCACTTGCTCATGAAATCCTGAAAGGAAGCGGTCTTCTTCTAACTCCATTATCTACGCGAGCCATGCCTCCAAGGTCTCGTGATCCTCCATCTCTTTTAATGTTGCAATACATAAACTTGGCATAACATACTCCATAGGCATTGTTGCTTATATTCCATAGACCAACCTAAACGGCATTTGTCCTGTCAACTTCTTGCAAGTCTTCCTATAAGCCCATAACACAGTAGGTACACACATGTCCCAGTCATTCCTCTATGGGTTGCATACCTTTGTCAATTCATGCTCCAAAATTTTGTTAAAATCTTCCATCGTTCCATTCACCTGTGGGTGATAGGGCGTGCTCTTCTGATGATACACCTGGAATTCTTTAAGCATCATGCTGATCATTTCATTCAAGAAATGTGTACCTCTATCACTCATCAATATCTTAGGGCACCCAAAACTTGTTAAGACACATTCAAATAAAAAATTCACAGTAGTGGTCATTGTATAATCCTTCATTGGTTGCACTTCTGCCTATCTAGTTAAAGTAATGATATACCACATGCCCGTCTTCTTTCCCAGTGGTCGTATTGGACCTATAAAATCCATGGCCCAATTGTCAAATACCTGAAACAAGACTTGAGGATGTAAAGGAAATTCATCCCTTCGCGAAGGCTTCCCCGTCCTTTGGCAAGCATCACATGCCTTATAATCCTTGTGTAATGTCGGCCACCATAATCCAGCATCCAAAATCTTATGTGTGGTCACTTTACCTGCATAGTGACCTCTTGCCAGTCCTCCATGGGCTTCAGCTAGGACACTAGCGCGTTCAAACTCTGGAACGTACCTTTGCAATATCTCATCCGTTCCCATCTTATACAAATGACTTGCAATCACTGAAAAATTCTCAGCATGAACTACTAACTCTTTCTTTTGTTGAGTGGAATAACCCTACAGAGCTATTCCCATTGTTAAAAACTGAATGATATCGGAAAAATTATCTTCCACGACATGCACCACAAAGAGCTGTGCATCTGGCAATCCTCCCTCCAAACTTCTTGGTTCCTCACCTGTCTCAATCCTTGATAGATGGTCTGGACCTACATTTAGCCTTCTAGGTTTCACAATGACTTCAAAGTAATATTCCTAGAACAATAGTAACCATTGGCATATCTTCCCCCCCAACATAGGCTTATTGACTAAGTACTTCAGCGCAGAGTGAGCTATATACATTTTAAATTGTCCACCCAACAAATAATGCCTAAACTTTTGCAACACATAGACCATTGCCAGACCTTCGCGCTCTATAGTGGAGTAGTTCTTGGCTTTGGATAACTTTCTGCCCGGGAAATATATCGGATGATCAATCTCTCCATGACCTGCCTGTGTTAATATTGCTTCTAGTGCAATGCAAGAGGCATCTACATGCACATGGAACTCCTTCTTCTAGTTGGTAAATACCAAAATAGGCATTGTCACCATTTCCTTCTTCAAGAAATCTAAACTACATTGACAGTCTTCATCCCAACAAAACATCGCATCTTTCTTTAACAATTTCTCCATCAGCGTGGTTATCTAGGCATATGCCTTGATAAACTTCCTGTAATACCTAGTGTGTCCAAATGTGGTGCGTAGTTGTTTCACATTCCTAGGAGCTTCCAAATTCACAATTACGGCGATCTTTGTAGGGTCCACCATCAATACATTATTACATACAACATGGCCAAGCAAAATCCCAATGGACACATAGAATATGTATTCCTTTAAGTTCAGCGTGATTTGATACCTTCGACAAGTATCCAACATGAGGTGCAAACTCGCTTCATGGAATTTCACCAACCTAAACACAATCCAATCATCAAAATATACCTCCAAGAACTTATGGATAAACGCCTTGAACTCCGCGATCACTACCCATGAAACGATTGTAGGTGCGTTCTTTAATTGGAATGGAATAGTTGTATATTGAAAGCACCCCCATTCAGTCATGAAGGTTGTTTTGCTTCAATCTTCTGGCACAATCTTTATTTGATGATATCCTGAAAAACCATCAATAAACGAATACAACTCTTGTCCACAAAAATTCTCTAATACTTCATCAGTAAATGGTGTTGGAAATGGATCATGCACGCATGCATCATTTTTCTTTCTCAAATCCATGCATATGCAGATTTCACCTTTTTGTTTCTTTTCTTTTGGACCACCATTGGGCTTACCCAATCTGATTCTTCTATAGGCTCAATAATATGGGCCTCCAGCATCTTATCCATTTCATGGCACACCTTTTTGTAATATTTTGGGTTCAACGGATAAGGCTGCTACTTAATAGGCTTCGCATCCAGCTTCAATATGATCTTCATAACACCTAAATCCCCGATGATCCCTTTCAAATTTGAAAACTTTGTTGGGAACAAATCCTGGTACTCACGTAGTAGCTCAGCTACCTTATCAACTATATCTTCATGACAATAGTCTCCTATCTTCACAAACTTAAGTTCTTTTTCAGATCCAATGTTTACTTGTCGAGGTTCCAGAGGCTTTCATATATCTAGTTTCACCACCATTGATCCTTCGACTTCGCGTTGTCCTTCTGTTTCTGGAATTGTAATATTTCACGGATCATCTTCGTCTTCTCCTTCAACAGTCACATTATAACATTACAATGCATGGCGCAACTCTGTACTTCAGTTTGGCGGAGCCCATTCTACTGATTCCTTTGGCGTCCTGAATATAGCTTCTTTGATCCCCTAGAGCGCTTCATGAATGCTCGCGAACCCATCCTTGAAGTTGAAAGTTAATAGAAAACTCTCCCTTAAAATGTGCCATTTAGTCGTTCCATGGAGAAGCTCCATCTCGAAATACCATTTCATTGGGATCATATCTAACATATGACAGAAAATATGCACCCATTCTGGTTGTGGTTATTTTCCCTAGGCCTTAGTCCATTGTGCCAAATGATCTCACGAATCATCCTTCACACTGTATTTTTCAGTAATTCTAGTATTAGCATACCCAAATCTTAAATTAATCATTCTTTGATATTGTTTCCATTGAGAAAAGTTATCCTTGTGTGTACCCCACCAATGGGCAGGCGTAGAGCGCAATGCCAATTCCAGTGGCTAGAATTGATGCTCTTCTAGTAATTCCCTTTCAAATTCATCCAAAAACAACTCCAGATCAGTCAAAACGTCATAATTCGGAATATTTCTTACCTCAGTCAAGACACACCTCAATGATTTGGTCATGATATTGCAATGGAGCATAGATACTTCATGCAGACGATTCTGCTAGTGTTCAAGCTCTTCATCCAATCTGAGGTGCAAAAACTATCCCTGTCCCATGGAATTCTTCCATCGGCTGTAGGATTGATCCAATCCTCATCTCACATTGTTATCTTATATATCATATCCATATCATCATCACTTTCTATGTAGTCATGAATAGGTTTAGTGTAACACGTTCCTTCTATAGGGTCTAGTGGCACCACAACCCTAAGCGACTTCTTCTCAAACGACATCTTACTCTTCTTCAAGTTAATTACTCCATTCATATCAATAGCCCAGTCAATTCCTCGTAGCACGAGGTAAGGGTTACTGTCATCCACTATTTCAATGACCTCAAAGTAAGCTAGCATGCTCACACCCTCAATGTCCATCATTACTCCTATAAGCACCCCACTAGAATAATATTCTGTCAGTTTTCCCTGCGTAACTGAATAGAGACCACTACAGCGCAGGTCTCCCCATCCTTTCCTATGTCTGCTTAGGCAGGACATTTGCATCAGACCCCATATCCAAGATTACCTGGTCCATTTCATGTTCACCTATCTACGCAGTTAGCCTCATCTCACGCCCTGTTCACATTTTATGTTTACCAATCTTTCTTACTATTCGTGGTTTAGTAGGAGTCTTTTCCTTATTAGCACACTTGTCTATTAACTCTTACAATCCTTCTACTAATTTCTAGTAGTGCAGTAACTTCTTACAAGTCTTCAGGAAAGTAGCTAGTATTGAAGGATCTACTTCTTGCATCACACTAGTCTCTGGTGTTTTCTCATGACTCCCTAAGGTGGAGGCTTCAATGATGTTATTCTTTTCTTCCATGAAAATTTCTTTAGCACGATTAAGATAAAAATATACTTCCTTCTCAGCAGCATTGTGCACCCATCCGGCTTCCTCAGGTTGCTTACCTTTATATGCACCATTTTTCATATCACTTCTCAACATGATTTTTATGATCTGATCTTCTTCACAGGGCTCAACCCTCATCATCTGAATGTTCTATATAGGCTTCTCGAACTACGCCTTTATTTCTTGCATCTTTTCCATAAGGACATGACATTCCTTTATGAAATTTTTAAACTATCAACAATACTAACTTGAGGGATGTGTGATATTTGTACAATCTCGTGCGGAGTGCCCTGCTTACCACAGTTATAGTAGATTACCTTCCCACGCCCTCAACCTAGTCCAACACCTCTTCCTCGTCCTCGGCCTTGGAATCATTTGCGCACTACTCCCGTGCCTTGATGCTGAGGCTGATTCTTTACCTGCATCCTGTAGGTAGGGGTTATATCCATCATCAGCTCATAACTTCTACAATGGTGTTCATCATGTCCTACAAACTTACAAAATTGCCAAAAAACTGCTAAGGGGTCTATACAAACTTTTGCAATAAATGGAAATTATCAGTACCATGTTTTCCTGTAACTTGACAGATAGCACACCATAGCGCAGCTCCCGTGGTCATCCCAACATTATTCTCTAGTTTCAAGGGAGCATATCCTCCCCTATAATGTATTTCTTATAGACCAGGAAATGATCCTTATCATGTCCATGGCTTTTACACTTCAGACACCAGACCTCAACGCGTACCTTCGGTTGAGATTCCTTTCCTTTCTTCGAGATCCGCAAGTCCAAGTGTAGGCTTTCCAGTAGTGAATGAATCTATTGCACCCCAAGATTCATATCTTGTATAGGTGACACATCCAGCCTCATCACAATATCCAAGGTTTTTGCTTGCATGGCTATCTTCTGATATGACAGAGGTATTCTTAAATGTATCAAGAGTGATGCTATAAACCAGTCGCGATGCTGAAAATATGATATTATCATATTAGCCTCCCTGATAAGGCACTTCAACCTTTGATCAAAGTCCCAAGGTGTCTCATCTATCTTCTTTCGTATTTCCGTAAATTCAATTACTGACTAGGCCTCTAACTTAAGCTTACTGAACTCATTATTCAAATCTAGCTGGGTATCCACCAACGTCACGTTTGGGTTATCAATGTAATACTTGATATACCATGTTAATGTGTGATAATATAAGGGTGCAACCAACTACGTTTTCTTAATATTATCGTCTGTGATCTACTATGATGTCCAAGAAGCTCATGTGATAAACCAAAATTATTCGGGATCTTCGCTCCCTGTTCCCTTAAAAATCAACATCTTCATCACATTGCCATGTTGGATGGTGGAAATGGAGGTGGAGGGGGTGAAGGAATAGGTGTATGAGGCAGAGGTGGAGGTGGAGGTCGAGTGGATGGATGAGGTATCCTTAGAATACCTTGCGTAATTAACTGAACTTCACTTCACGGTGTAGTCAACACCGTCCCTTCGTCATTGCTTGAAGGGGGTTCAATGAGTAGACTATATTCTGGGTTGGATCCTTTGTTTCTTCTAAAGAATCTCCTGCTTTGTGTAGCCCAAAACATCAAGGTAACTACATAACCCTCTTTTCACATAACAACATTTTAATCCAAATCTTCAATGATTTCAGATACTTACCTCAAGGTCCTTTAAAGATCCTTCATTTCACTTCGCTATTGTTGATATTTCTATCGATCACGAAATAAGTCACAAAACTTCCCAATGTGCGATCAATCCAGTGGTCCACAGTGTGTGCGATATTTCTTTTTGATGCTTCCAGACGTCGCACCAGTTCAAGATTCCACACTATAGGGCCTTCGAGCCTCCACGTCCCTTGACTATCAGACAATTTAGACAACCACTCGTATAGTTCTTCAAGGAAGAAACAGAAAAACATGCCAGTCTTGTTTGTGTACAAAAATCTCTGCAACCACTACTACTTGGATAATTTAGGGCTCCTATTCTCCTGAGCCATGAATGCATGCAATTTTTTATCAATCCACTTATCAACCTCTTTCTTCGTAGGAAACCATTTATCACACATATTGCATATAGATCCTGATCCCGACAACAAAATCATTTTTTGGCTTAAGGGGGCTTGACCTAGGTTGAGAGTTGTTTTCGTCAACCAACAAAACCCTAACTATTGTCCCTTCGACAAAAAATTTCATAGCACAGGCTACAGTCTCACTCAAAGCAGTATTGGGGGATGCTAGAACCAGGTTTATGCATCCAGGGACATGTGATAAGTGGTTCTTAAGCTCTTGTAGCTCAGATCTGCCTTCGCACAGATTGGTATCCTTCTAGGGTTCACTACTGTGACTCAAGTAAAATGATTTCTAGACCTTCGCGAAGGTCTCTGATGAGTCTTTATAGACCCTAAGGAAGCAGTCTATCTATTTTTGTGTGCTTATCAATAGCCCTATATCTATCTTCGTTCAAATCTACCCAAATTGCCAACAATCATAACATAATTAACCCTTAACTTCAAAACACAAATAATTACTTAATTCATGCATAATCATTATAGATTCAACAAATTTTCATAACAATTACACATTATTCCATGAAAAATACTTTAGTAAGCGACAAAACATAACATAAACAAAACTCGTAATAAGGCTCAAATGCAAATTATTTCTTCAAAATCAGTCTTTATTAAGCTTCAATGTTTAGAACAGACTCCTTTACCCTACGCACAGCTATAGGTGTTCACACACTCAGTTGTGGACTTACCAAGGCCTCCTACGCACTCAGCTGCAGGAGCCTTCCCTTTTCGCGTAAGTACAGGAAGCAGAGCCATCCTACCTTAGCACTTGCCCAAAAGAAATCTCTATCTTCACTCCCAGTTATCAACTACTATTAGTTATCTCTCGATATGGCTCAAATATATAACATTTTTCAATATAATACCATGGTCTAGGGACCATGGGTTGGTCTCAAAATCGACCTATTTACTTGTTAGAAAATTATATATTACGGAGCAATGGAACACATAAAATATTGCAGAAATATAAATACAGAAAACACATAAAACAAGAGAGACACGGATATACGTGTTTCACCCAGTTTGGGCTACGTCCATGGAGAAATAGTCAGTCATTCTTTTATTATATTATCCAGCAAACTGAAGAGATACAACCTACAACAGATCTGCCATAACTCCCTCTTCGCTCTCAATCTCCTCCCTTTTCTTCACTTAAAATATATATCTACATAGACGTAATACAATTCCCTCATATATAGCGAGGGGTTGCCTTCTAGGGCAAAAAACCCTAAATTAAACATAACTTCTACCGTTAGATCATATGTGTAATGAACGACTGCGTGGAGGGTTGTACAATCTTCCTGGGGTATACATCTGGCTTAAACCTTTGAATACAGAAGATAATCAGGCTCCACACCCAACATTACTTATCCAAACAAGGGGCTAAGACCCCTTTGACTCCTATCTACTTGCACGCTCTGCATCCAAATTTCACGGAGACTTTACATATTTTACAAAATTTGGGTTAACTAACCCCAAAACTGACCCTAGCAACCCTATCCCAACAAGGTGGCAGCTAGAGGCTTGATATCGTGCAATGCATAGTCCTAGTTGGGAACACTAAGGGAAGGAACTGTGCATTGCGTAGTCCCAATGGCCAGGGCTAAAGTATGAGGTTTATGACTAAACAATGTATAGTTCGGAATCCAGTGATTGTGCATTGCATAGTCTTAGATGCCAAGCTCGAAGCTTGTCTCTTGAAGATGTGAAATGTGTAGTTGGGGAAGGAAACTGTTGGCCATGGTTACATATATCTACCAGGGAGGGGAGTATACAGTGAAAAATCTGAGTGTTGGGGTATGAAGGAATTTATATTTGGCTAAGGGGAATATAGATCAATGAAAATTAAGTGCCAAAAACAATTGCGCAAGAGGAAAAATGAACATGAAAAAAATGACACAACAACAGGAATTGCTGGTAGGAAAAATGAAAGAACTTGATGTGACACTTGGAAAATGTGAATGATGAACTGAACCAACACTTATACAATCTAATATAAGTTAAAACTCCAAATTTCATGAAAAGAAATAGGAAAAATAACACTCATAGAGGCAAAAGCGACAAAAGCGACAAAAAGAGTGACACATGCAAAACTTATTTGAAAAGCACCGCAAACTTAGCCGAAAGTTCCTTTATCTCCTTGTGAAGGCTAGAGATCCAAGATCTAGTGGGAAAATGAGATCTAGGGGAATCTATTAAATAGATACAAGCATGTTAGTGTTTATGATGCAAATGCCTAAAATCAAGGAGAAAGCGCCACTTGTCTAAAAGTCATAATTAACAACCTAGTGGAATTAACCAGATATTAATTGGGAAACTCCTATTTTTTAGGGATGCCAACTCTAATTTTTCATGAAATTACCTTTTCACACTGGAAAAAGGGTTTGTGCAATTCCCATGCTTAAGGGCTTGTGCAATTCCTTGCCTCAGTGGTTTGCACGGATTTTTAGGGGAAGAGAAGATTTTGTGTAGTTTCTAAGCTGAAGGTTGGCCTGCTTACCATGATTGCACAGTTTAGATCCTCAAGGATGACCTACCTTCCATGGTTACGTAGTTCAGATCCTTAAGGCTTAGTGCAATTTCCAGAGACAGTGGATTGAGCAGTTGCAAGAGGGAAGACCGACAATTCTACAAGGTCAAGGTAGGTGATGGCTTGTGTGAGAAAAGTTTCAAATCAAGTTCAAAACAAGACATCAAAAGAAAAACATGGAAGCATAATTCTTCAACATCTACATGAATACTTGATGATATTTAATGATAAGTCCTTGCAGATAGAAGGTAGGCTCTAAAATGAAAGCATAGGAAAAATTTCGGAGGGGTGTTGTAGCAACTACAAGACCTTAAAAAAGACTTAGTGCACAAGCATGGGAGGAAAAGATATATCAATGAGGCTCATGAATAAGTTGCACTCACAACCTAGTAAGAGGGTTAATTCCTTTATAAGCTGCATTGAGCAAGAGGACTAAGAAGAGCTGCCAAAATGGATAATTCTCGGACTAACAAAGTAGGAGAAAGAAATGCATCTTAACACGACTCAAACATGGATCACACACATTAGTTCCATAAATACAAGCCAATGGAATTCATAGGACTCATGAACATTAGTCACACCTTGAAACAACAACAAAGCGACACTTATTTCTAAGTGGGACAATTAGAACACCATATTGCGCCATTTAGAATACTAGTTACAAAAAAAGTGACAATTGTGACATAAAGGTGCACTAAGTTGTAGGAATGTGTTTGGTGCATTTCTAATGATATATAAGACCGTTTAATGTACAAGAGTGTGCAAAAACTAGCTTTGGTGATATGCAAAGGTGCAACACATGTAAGAGTAAAAACAATAAAAGCGACACTTGCAATAGGAGGAAAACATGAAGGTAAAACTTGAAAAATGGGAACAACCTTGAAAGAGAGAAGATAACATGAAAATGACACTTATTAAAGTAAAATCTAGAAAAAGTGACAATTTTGAATGAAAAAGTGGCACTTGTCAAAGCCATAGTGCACAAAAGAAAAATTTTAAAAAAACCATCGAAATGAAAGTACAAACGCAAATAAAGTGAGAGAGGTTCATAATGAAAGTGTGCACAAACGCTTGACATGAGTTAAAAATCACACAGGAACTGTCTTGTTGGATCATGCTATGCTTGTTTAAGTTGGCATAAAGAAAGTGTGCTCATGAACTCATCGAAGACTGAGCATGTGTGTGAGTAAGTGACTTGACATTTTAAAACTAGGAAAAAGACTTAAATCCTTTACAAAACATCAATCAATCACACAGGAAGTGTGAAATGACATATTGTAAGATCCTTAGTAGGCTCCAAAATTCAAGTGTAGAATTTTTTTTGGAGGGTGTTAATCGCAGTGTAAACACCATGATATTAACCTAGAGTATTGTTATAAAGTTTATTTACAACTTAAAAATTTCCAAGATAAAGTGAAGGTAATTTCAAAATCTTATTTAATATTTTTGTATGTATATATAATTTAAAATAAAACTGTAATTTAATTTCTAATTTTTTAAATGTTAATAATGTGACATGCATTGTATCTATCTTAGATCCATATTAACTCTGGATCTACCAAGCATCGAGAGGGATCATATTTCTTTTGAATACAAAAGCAGTTTGTAATTCGAGAATTTGATCCCTCTAGGTGCTTGGTAGATCCATAGTTAAGATAAATCAAGAGTTAGTTAATACCTTCCCAATTTCTTCATAAATTCTTTCCTATGCATGTGAGACAATGTTATTTATTTTTGTCAAATTTTATGATATCTTCTTAATTTACTCATCATTTCTTTCCTATGGATATGTTAATGTCTTGCTAGTGTTCCTCCAATTTTCTATTTTCATTCTTGTCTTTTTCTAAGGATTATTTACCAAAGTCTAAGGAGTTCAATGGTAAATGTGTATCTTTAATGTCAACATTTTTATTTCCATCTCGGAAGTTGAGCTTTAGATGTCTATAAGACTTACATAAATTACACCTGAATAAAGAATTTTTGTAATCTAGTGGGTATATGCAATGTTGGTATCCTACTTCAAGCATGATTATGCTATTTAGTTCTCGAGAAATGTTCAATTCAATTCAAATTTATGCTACCAAGGAGTGCATTTACTGTACAATGTCTAGATCCTTCCTAAAAAATTTCCCCAAATAATATTAGATTATTTTTACAATTATTTCATCCCATAATTCCAAGTTAGGCATCAAAACTTAACTTATAATGCAAAATTGTGGATTCATTTTTAGATGGGGTCAAATCCTACGTGCCAATGAACAAGTGTGAGAGTTGTTGATCCCTAAAACAATGAGCCTTTAATGCAATCTAAGGTAGAACAAACCCTAGTTTATTTTCCATGTAAATAAAACAAGACCAAGGTCATGGGACACGTATTCCAAGTTTCATGGAGGGAAAAAAATTATAGTGGCCATCACTTGTGGTTAATAATGGCTACGAAAAATGACAAAGGAATTGACAAAGGAAAAGAGGCAATAATTGACATTTAATTATCAAAATAAAGGAAAATAGGGAAAAGGAAGGTGAAGAGACACAAATTTACATGCAAGGGAAATTAGAGGACAATGAAGGAAAATGAAGAAAAAGGAGACATCAATGATAAAAAGGCATAATATAATCAGTGGTTAGTTTTTTTCTTATCTTTTACCCATCTTTTGGCTTAGCTTTCTAACATTTTGGAGTTTAGTTCTTGTTCATTTTCTCATACACACTTGCACACTTAGATAATTCTTGGAGCATTATCACATTCACTTGGATTAGAGAAAGAAATAAAAGGAAAGCAAGGAAGCGCAAGGAGAAATTTGGATCAGTAGCTGAAACAAGCTTAATTTGTAGGTAATAGGTTGCATGTGTGATCTCCTTGCTAATTTTTGGATGCATGGTATATACATTTGGTTCCTTATTATATGTTTTCATTGACATGGATATTTTCTTGGATTGATAGTGGTTTCTACCTTGTCTTTCCATTTAATAGATACCCATGGTGTAGTGGGTTCCCCATTGGTTTTCCTGATTGGTTCTCAGGTTTCCTATTTTTGTGGGTTGGAACAAGTTATCTAGAGCCCTAGAACAACTTGGGTTCCTTGGAGGTTGTGGTTTGAGGTACTAGACCCTAGATCCTTTGCATTGGGACAAATGCTTTGGATCCTTAAAACAAATCGGGGATCCTTAAAACAAATCGGGTTCCCTAGAGGCCATGGGTTGAGTTACTAGTTCCTGAAGCCCTGGAAAATTTGAGTAGAGATCGATCAGGTTGATGTTAGTGATTTCTTGATCGTCTAGGTGAGATCACTGTGCTTGAGGTTTGAGGTGGTTTGGCCTTTGGAAGCCCTGGTTGGTTCTATTTTGGTTTAACCTTTATGATCCCACATTCATTCTTGGAATATGGCACAGGAGGTGATTGGATGAAAGAGAGATTTGGTTCAGCCCAATCTATTGTAGGATGGTACATTGTTAGGTCCCTATCATACTAGTGCATTCCCCTTATTGTTATTGTTGTGCAACATAGAATCCAACTATTGTTATTGTTGTCTCCTTACATTATTATTTTTATGTAGCCTCTGATTATGTTGTAACCCTTTAGACTCCTATATATACTAAGGATGTCTTATCATTTGTATCATCCAATAATTATTTATTTACGTAATGTGAAGGAGGTTTCCCCCTCAAAGAGGACGCCTTTTAAGTCATTGATCTATCTTTTTTTCTATTTTTTGAGTTGGTTGCATAAAATTTGGTATCAAAGCTTTGGAATCTAGGGTATCACTTCTTCAAACAAGTCATCTTTGAATTTTCACTATAATTTTTACAAAGCTTTAGAAGTTGAAATTACAACCACGTGGAGCTGAAATTTTTGTATGAATTTTAGATCCTGATTCATTATATTTTTGAATATTTGATCTGAGGAAGTTGGGGTTTTTACGAGCTCCAGAATTCCATCTCAAATAGATGACCTAAGAAAAATAATCATAACTCTCTCTCCAAGAATATGATATGAATTTCATAAAAAGCGATTGAAAGTGTATGGTCTATAGTATTGATCAGATCATTTTCAAGGCTTAAAGTCGAAAAATTAACATGTGGTATTCCATACAAGTTTGCTCTATTGAAACAATCTATAATCAAGCCATCATGGGAGATTAGATATAATGATTTCTTGAAGAATCCAATCTTAGTTTGACTTATTATGTTGGAAAGAAGACTTAGACAGATACCACAAGATGGAATTTCAAATATTGAAGATCCAAAATTACAAAGATACAATAGTTTCAATATCGAGCTCGTAAAAAGAAAGAAAAAGGTGTGTATTTTTTTTTTTTAATTTTACATAACTTTTGTTTGAAAAATCAGTTTGGTGATTCAAAGGGAAAAGTGAAGCATATATATCATTGTTTGATTCCAAAATGCCTCAAAAAAAAACAAATTACACACCTAGTAAGTAATCAGAAATCTCTTATATGACAGATGAATAAGAGGAAGAATTGCAGCATGATATTTCAAATTTACGAGACCAAGTGCAACAAATTTTTCTCTCCCAAAAAGTAACAGAAAGTGAATTGTAAGCCATGACGAATGTTAAGATAAATGGTATAAAAAGGGACATGGGAGTTAATATCAATTATATAAAAAGGGACATGGGAGTTTTGAATGATAGTTTAAAAGAAGACATGGAAGCAATGATGAATGTCAAGATAGAGGGGTTCAAGGAATGTTTGGAAAAGTTGTTAGAAGAAATGCTTCCCAATGGTGACAAGGTAATCCATGAAACTCATGATGAGGAAAAAAGGAATATGAATTATGATTTTAGAGACCCCAATGTTGGGTTTAAGAACCATCACATTCAAAACATCTATATGAAGAAGTTTGATGGCAAGGATCTGGTAACATGGATACTACAAATGGAGAAATATTTTGATCTCCATGATGTGCAACAGATACAAAAGGTATGCATTTCATATTTATATTTAGAACCAAATCAATTTGTATCATATTGATGGATTTGTTCTCTTAAACCACTTGTCACTTGGTTAAAGTTTATGGAGGAAATGATAGCATGTTATGAGGATACAAAATGCAACACCTTGTTTAGCTAATTGATAAATGACAAACAAATGGTTTCAATGGTGGAGCACATTGAGGACTTCCAAACATTGAATATCCAGGTAAATGATATTCCAAAGGAGCATATTACTGATGTCTTCATAGGGACTTTGAAGGAATACATCAACATGAGGTTCTCCTTTGGGAATATGATTCATTAGAGAAGGAATTCAAGGTGGCAATAAAAATTGTAAACAAAATTATAGAAACAAGGAATTCTACCATTCACAACTATAAATATGGAGGTTTTGATTTTCTTATCCTTCCATGACCTACAAGGTTGATTCCACAATAGTTGGAGGTAAAAAGAGCAAAAGGGATTTGTTGCAGTTGTGATAGAAAATATATTAAAGGTCATAAGTGTGTTAAGAAGAAATTATTCTAGATAGATTATGGAGAGGAGGAAGAAAAGGAACAATAAACATCAAAAGAGGAGGATATACACCAAGAACCAACCCCATAGAAAGAAGAAATGAATATGACCATATCTTGCAATGCATTAGTAGGAATTACCACTCCTCAAACTCTCAATATATAAGGATATGTCAAGAAGTAAAAGGTAATAATGTTGATTGATTCAGGTAGTACTCATAATTTTATTCATTATAAGATAGTCAAGGAATTAAATTGCATCCTAAAACCAATATTAGAGTGTCAAGTGATGGTTGCAAATACATGAACTATAAATTTCTCTAGAAAGTGCCATAATATGAAGCTAACCGTGGGGGGAATATGTATTGAATAATCCAATTCTTTCCATTCCAATGGGTGGTGCTGATGTTGTACTAGGAGTCCAATCGTTACAATATCTTAGGATGATAGCTTTTAATTTTCAAGAACGTTTCTTGAAATATTTTTAGGAAGGAAAGAAATTTGACTTAAGGTGTATTGTAGTGAAACCAGGAAAGATAATAAGTTCTAATGGCATGACAAAGATCCTAAAGAAAGAACAAAATGGCATAATTGCACAATTATTCTCATAAGAGGTTCAAATATCAAATAATCTATTTCTCCATATCTCAAAAAAGTCTTGGAAAATCATTCCAAGGAATTTGAGACTCCCAAAGGCCTCCCATGTATTTATGATCATGATCATGTTATTCATTTGATTCCAGGAAGTGTTCCTCCAAACATCAACCTGTACAGATAGCCCTATGTTTAAGAGAGTTAAATTTAATGTATGGTTACAAAAATGATAGAGGATTGTATAATTCAACCTATTCAAAGCTATTTCTCCACTCCAATAGTATTGGTGCACAAGAAGGATGGATCATGGCATATGTGTCCAAATTATAGGGAGCTCAACAAGCTCACCATTAAAGATAAACTTCCTATTCCTATTATTGATGAATTGTTGGATGAATTACATGGATACTTCACCAAGTTGGATCTTCATTTAGCATATCATCAAATTAGAATGAAGACTAGATACATTCCAGAAACAAAATTCATAACTCATGAGGGTCATTATGAATTTTTGGTCATGCCTTTTGGCCTTATTAATGCACGTTCGACATTTCAAGGTTGGATGAATTCCATTTTCAAACCCTTCCTTAGAAAATTTGTGTTAGTATTTTTTGATGATATACTAATCTACAATAAGTCTTGGAAGGATCATGTTCAACATGTTCACAGGGTGCTTAAACTATTGGAGGAGAGACAATTATATGAAAAAACCTAAAAGTGTTTCTTTGGAGTACAAAAGGTGGAATATTTGGGTCATATTGTGTCTCATGAGAGTGTTAAGGCAGACCCTAACAAAAATAAATGATCCGAACTTAAACTGGAATGCAAAAAATTACATATATAACCATAAATACAAAGATGCAATAGAAATAACACTTCATTTCATTAATATCAAATACTGAAATATGCTTACAAATAGAATGGAAATAAGACTAGCTTGGGCGATGGTAGCTTATCTTTGAAAAGAGATGTTGGTGGTCTGGGTGTAGGTGTAATGGATAATCGTTCAAATCCAGAAACAATTTCTGCAAGTTCAGGTGGAACTTCTTCTTGGATTTCCTTTGGAGTATCAGTCATCTACCTCCAAAACTGGCTATTTTGCTAAATTTTAGCTGCAATATGACAACCTTTCAATTGCCACAGAATCAAAAGGAATTCAAGCTTTTGGTTAATTCCTTATCACATCCACTTTTTCCACAACCATTATCATGCTAACTCTCTGTCATTGATCTTTCTTTTCAATCCGACGGTTGTTGGTTCACCCAATCAACAAAACTAATCGGCGATCTTCCACCATTAATCAAAGCACACTTGATCCAACTGTTAACAGTGATATCGGATGGAGATCTTGTGTGATGTTTATCCACCCGATAAAGTGGTTTTCTCTCTCCACCCAAGTGCTACGTGTCGATCTATTAATGGAATCGCTTAGAATTTCAAAAGACAGCTTACCACTTTTTCTCCACCCGATAAACAACTACAATCATAAAACCACTTTTCTTACTTGACTAATGCACGAGGTTATTGGCTTGCGATGATCGTTAGATCTATTGGATCCATAGATCAGACGGTTCTAGGCTCCTTTTGGTTAACATGATTTTGTCAGGTTTTCTTTTCTTTGTTCTGCCAAACTTAACACCTCCGCTACATTTAACTTGTCTCAAACCATATTCTCTGATGTTTTTAGAACATAACCAAATTATTTCAAAACACGGAAAATGCAAGATTGTGCGATATAATACAAATTTTACATACTCTAATTCAAAAATCAAATAGGAAATCAACATAACTCAGAGATATTTCGAAGGAATAAAACACCTCCGGGATTGACCAATTATACACAAATAACCAGAGATAAAATTTCTACAACTTAATCTTATATGGCTTGATCAAGCCAAATCAGTCAAAATCCTTTTACGATCATCCTGAACTTACATAAATACCATTTCATTTTAACAATCAGATTCTTAATTCATGGATTGAATCTGCCTAATCTGAAACAATATCTAATCTTGTTGATATTCTCCTTTAGAATCTCAATTGAATCTAAATAGATTGAATTAATTATAAAATCACTCAATACCTAAATCCTAGCTGAAATCCTATTTAGAAAACTTTGTAAATTGACAGCTAAAGGATCCTACTCATTTTCTTGTAATCTTTTTTTTGTATTTTTGGAATAAATTCGAAGCCTTTTGTCTTCAAGCCTCATGCTTTTGGATCAGACTCCTAAGGACAAACTCTTCATGGGAACCTGTCCATTAGCTCTTCTATAGAATTGCCCAACTTTTGTAGCATGGCATCTGTCATCCAAGTATCTTTAGCAATTGGTTGGTCCTTCCATTTGACCAAATACTAAAAATACTCTTGTCCTCTTGTCTTCTTCAACAATTTCTTGTCCAAAACCCTCTCTGGCTTCAATTCCTTTGCTATAGGTAAGTATTTTATCCAATCGATCTCTTGTTCTTCTTGTTAGAAAATTATATATTACGAAGCAATGGAACACATAAAATATTGCAGAAATATAAACACAGAAAACACATAAAACAAGAGAGACACAGATATATGTGGTACACCCACATTTTGGCTATGTCCACGGAGAAACAAACTAGTTCTATTTATATAGTATCCAAGCAAACCAAAAGATACAACCTACACAATATGGTTGTAACACCTCTCACTCAAAATCTCCTCTCTGTTCCTACTAAAATACAAATATACATAGATGCAATACAATCCCATCATATATAGTGAGGGGTTTCCTTCTAGGGAAAAAAACCCTAAATTAAACATAACTTCTACCGTCAGATCATCCACCTAATGAACGACCCAGATTGACTAGAAATTTCTAGACTTTTACAAGGCAATTTTACATCTATTTTTTAGCTTCGGGGGCATTGTCCCAAACCCCCGCCAGGGAACCGTTGGCCCCCGGGCCCCGAACTGGTGGGGATCGCCCCCCTCCCCCAAACCCTCGCACCCCCCCGCATGGAGGGGTGTACAGTTTTCTTGGGGTATACATCCGGCTGAAACCTTTGAATACAGAAGATAATTAGGCTCCACACCCAGAAATCTCCCACTTGGAGACTAATTATAGCAACTCCACCACTGCTTCATTTGCTAGACAATAACTCCACTTTGGACCTAGTTGTTTCTCATCTTCTTCATCATACTTGAAGACCAATTGAAACTGATTAGATTCTCATTTTCTCCCTGGTTACAACTTTTGTTAGCATATCTACAGGATTCCAGCTAGTGTGTATCTTTTCCAGCTTCAACTTTCCATCTTCCAATGCTGACTGTATGAAATGGTACTTGAGATGTATATGTTTAGTCTTAGAATGAAATGCAGAGTTCTTTGCAAGATGTATGGCACTTTGGGGATGAAACCTTTGTAACCAAATCATTTCTTTACTAGCCTCTATAGCAGCAACATACTCTGCTTCTATTCTTGAAAGTGCAACAACACTTTGGATTTTTGAAACATAACTGACAGTTGTTCCACCTACAGTAAATACATATCCTGTAGTGCTCCTCCTGTTATCTCTGTCACCTACCATATCTGCATCAACATATCCCTGTAAAGCAATGTTTGAACCACCAAAGCATAATGCTTGATTTGTGGTACCTCTCAAATACCTGAGAATCCACTTCACTGCCATCCAATTTTATTTTCCTGGATTGTTCATGTACCTTCTTACAACTCCCACTACATGTGCAATATCAGGCCTTGTACGGACCATTGCATACATAAAGCTTCCAACTGCTGATGCATATTGAACTTTAGGCATATGAGCCATTTCTTCCTGAGTCTTGGGACATGCCTCCTTACTTAATTTGAAATGGCTAGCCAAAGGTATGCTAATTGGTTTTTCATTCTGCATATTAAACCTTTTCAACGCCTTTTCTATGTACTCACTTTGAGACAATGTTAATTTTCGATTCTTCATGTCTCTAGTTATTCTCATACCAAGGATTTCTTTTGCAACACCCAAATCCTTCATTGCAAATGAGTTTGCCAATTTCCTTTTGAGCACATTTATTTCCTGCATGTTAGAACCTGCAACAAGCATGTCATCTACATACAATAACAATAT